>SJYV01047107.1:1062369-1077144 GCA_006410875.1 Neotragus pygmaeus
AAAAAAAAAAAAAAAAAAAAAACTAGGTCATGCTCTCTGGAATACATTCCAGGGAACACTGGCTGAGGGGTTCTCTGATCAACCCCGGCAGGGAGCTCTAGAAGAAAATCGAGGTCTAGATTCCAACAAACAGGAGAGAGCAGCAAAAGACAGGGAGGACTTGGGCCATAAAGGGCTTTAGGGGAAAGTTTTCAACACAGGGAGTAATCAATACATCAACCAACTAGCTCAGGGGCTGCTATATCAGAGCAGCAATAATAATAATTTTATTTATAAAATTCTCGTTTCTCCTGAGATGCCCAGGGCACTGTATAACAGCACTAAATAAATTAAATTAAAGCATGAAATATTATGAAAATGCAATGAAATCAACATTGTGGAGAAAACAGGGAAACTCCCAAAAATAAAAGAAAAAAGGACTCTTCTCTGCAGGTAGCAGCATTTAGCAAGAGGATGATTTTGAGAAAGTACCTCAAAAGTTCAGCCTGTCGACAACCACCCTGGACAACCATCCTTTCAACAGCAGGTAAGGGTTCAAGCCCCATCTTCCATGTGGAAGCTTTAGGATCTCTAGCAAGATTTTAACCCCTTTAAGCTTCAGTGTCCTCATCTGCAAAGTGTAGGTACCATATTCTTACCTACCGCCTAGGATTGTTGTGAGATAGATAGAAAGATAGATAGATAACAGACACACACACACACACACACACATATATATATATAAGAAGGAAACAGCAATCCACTCAAGTACTATTGCCTGGAAAATCCCATGGACAGATGAGCCTGATAAGTTATAGTCCATGGGGTCGCAAAGAGACGGACACGACTGAGCAACTTCAATTTCATATGTGTGTGTATATATATATATATGCCATGCTATGCAGCATAGGGGACCTTAGTTCTCTTACCAGAGATCAAACCTGCACCCCCTGCAATGGAAGCCGGGAGTATTAATTGCTGAACCACCAGGGAAGTACCTGCAGTGAGATTTAATGATATTTTGTTAAGTACTAAGCCGGGTACCCATGATCTAGTAAAAACCCAATAAATGTTTTCTATTATTATCGCTTGTGGGCTTCCCAGGTGGCTCAGTGGTAGAGAATCTGCCTGCAATGCAGGAGACCTGGGTTCATTTCCCTGGTTGGGAAGATCCCCTGGAGGAGGAAATGGCAACCCGCTCCAGTATTCTTGCCTAGAGAATCCCATGGACAGAGGAGCCTAGCAGGCTATCATCCACGGGGTTGCAAAGAGACTACACAACTGAACACGCATGCACGCTACTTCCTAGGAGATTACTGCTGTGACTGCTGGACAGAGGCTGCATAGCGGAGGACATGTATAGTAAACTGATTAGGTAAAACGAGATACAATCCTGAACCAAGACAGTGACAGTAAAGATGGGCCAATGAACAAGGGGTACCTATAGGATCAGGTGACTGAATTAGGGGTTCTATAGGAAAGAAAACAAAATTAGACAACACGTTAAAGAGCAGAGGCATCACTTGGCTGACAAAGGTCTGCAAAGTCAAAGCTATGGTTTTTCCAGTAGTCATGTATGAATGTGAGAGTTGGACCATAAAGAAGGCTGAGCACTGAAGAACTGATGCTTTGAAACTGTGGTGTTGGAGAAGACTCTTGAGAGTCTCTTGAACTGCAAGGAGATCAAACCAGTCAATCCTAAAGGAAATTAACCCAGAATATCCGTTGGAAGGACTGATGCTGAAGCTCCAATACTTTGGACACCTGATGGGAAGAGCTGACTCATTGGAAAGTACCCTGAAGTTGGAAAAGATTGAGGGCAGGAAGAGAAGGAGGTGCCAGAGGATGAGATGTTTGGATGGCATCACCAACTCATGGACATGAGTTTTAGCAAACTCTGGGAGATGGTGAAGAACAGGGAAGCCTGGCGTGCTGCAATCCATGGGGTCACAAAGAATTGGACACGATTGAGTGACTGAACAAGAACAATTTGTACTATTAGAACAGTGGTTTTCAATGGAGGTGAAATATATAAGGACCCAGGGTGTTTTAAGATATAAGTATGCCATGACTGCATCTCCAGTAAACTGAGTCAGAAATCCTAGTCAGGGAGGAGACCTTCAAGACTGGTGTTGTTGGATAACACTTTAAGTAAAAATGATGTACAACAGCAGTGAGGATCACTGGCTAGGTGGCCTTCAGGGTGTTTCCAGCTCTGAAATGGTTTGAGATTATGGTCCATGTTCATAGGGCACATTGTCACCTGGCAGCCATTCCTCTGAGTCAGATTAACGTGAGTTTTTGCTCATGAGAGGTAGGGCAACGCCTGTGGTCAGAACGCCAAAACTCAGACCTGGCTCTGCTGTTTCCCAACGTGGGGGACCTTAGACCCAGGCAAGTAAACTTCTGTATCCTCACCGGTTGCACAAGGTTGTTTTGGGCATTGAATGAGATGATGTATGTAAAGTGCTTTACCCACTTCTGGCTGCCACATAGTAAGCTTTCAGTAAGGAACAGCTGTAAGAACCATGATCACTGCATGATGAAAGCTCGAGCTCTCTGGTTTCCTCCAGTTGCCTCTACAGTGAGATGAGATGAAAAGCTATGTTTACCACCTCCCAAGACCAGCACAGCTTGTGGGCACACTGTACCCCAGTAAGGCACCCCAGTCTAAAGCCTCTGGGCATAGGGGGGGCTGGGAAGACCTTGGGACTCAGCTCAGATGCTTGCCCTGCAGCCACCGTCCCACTCCAGAAAGTCCCTCCGTCCTGCTGCTCTTGCGTGTGGCCGGGCTCAGCCTCATGACAGGCAGTGCCTCTCTGCGGAGAAGGGTCTGGGTGACCAGTGGAGTAGCCATAATGTTTCAGACAACTGGTGCTTTCACTCTTCACTCTCTTGAGTGCATCAGTGGAAAGGCAGGTGGAGTTAAGGAACAGTCTTTCAGAACGGTCCTTCTTCCAAAGTCACCCCAGAGACCCCAGCCCCAGGACGCAGCCCTCCTTCCCTCCATGGTTCTTCACATTCACTCTGTCCTAACATAAATCCATGACATCACGATCAACTGTGAGTTCCTTCTGGCTCATAAACAGATGCACCCCTTCCCCAACACATACAATAGCATTATGGATAAAGGACACAGACACACCATGTTTGAAGCTCAACAAAGAAACCTTCAGTGTACCATCTTCCCTCCTTGGGCTGTGCAGGGAGAGAATTGCAAGTGAGAATGAATGAGGACTCCCCAGGGGAAGTGATATAGTGTGAGTGACACACAGCTCCATTTCAAGATGTGCTTATTAGGTGAAATGAAAATAAAGAAATAAAAAGCACACTTGATTACTTATTCTCTGTATCACAGCCATGTGAGCTCTCGGTATTGGAAGGAAATCACAGATGCTGATCACAGGAGAAAGTGTCCTAATGGACAGGCTGGAGGGCAGAGACTGCGGGGCAGGGGCAGGCTGGGGAGCATCGGGCTGTGGACAGGAGGGAAGAGACCATGGATAGCACCGAGGGATGCCAGACAAAAAAGGGGCCAAGGCAACAGGGGAGAAGGGAGAGAGACAGAAAAGAAACACAGCAGGGAGAGGGGATCCAGACAAATATGAGAGCAAAGAGCCCATGAGCACAAGATGGTACAGGACAGAGACCAGGAGGTCAACGTGAAGACAGTGCAGCCACAAGTTCAAGGTGGTGATCAGGAAACAGAGCGACAAGGAGAGCAAACCTGAGCAAGGTTGGAAAGAAAGGAAACAGGGTGGACAACTGCAAGAGGCAGAAGACCACAGAAAGTGCAGGCGGCCACGAAAAAGAAACTGCTGGCAAGATCAAATGAAAACAGTCTCGGAGAGACAGCCCGAAGATGAAAGAGAGAGGGAACGACCGTCCCAGAGAAAGTGTGCACTTAACCTCTACCTCAACCCCGCCCATCTTCCAAACAGGGCCTCACTGTGGCCAACCCAGGGCGTCATCAACAACTCACACGTGCTCAAGGCCACACATGGAGAGACACAGAAGGAAGAAGGTTGGGGTCGGGCTGAGGGCCCATCTGCAAAGACGGCTAGAATACAAGAGGTCAACGTTGTACCTTTTCAGTTTAAGGTGCCCGTGAGACACAGATCAAGTCCAAATAGTAACAACCACCCCCCACCCCAATCCCAGCCAGTTAATAAGAGAACACTGAGCAACTTAACATTCCCAAACCACATCTCAGAGCCCAGGGCTGGGCAATATCACCAGTCTCATCCCACTAGACCCACATGTGTTTCCCCCACCCCAGCACATGGGGGGCAGCTATGTTCAATATCACAGAGCATAGTCTCCGTTTTGGCATCTGGATTACTCTGTCACCTCCTGCAGGTACCCCCATGGACAAGGAGCTGATATCGTACATATGTCTACATTACAAGGGTGGATCACCAAAGAGCTTCTTACTTTATACGGTATTGTAAAGCAAAATAAAGTAAAAATAAAAATTTTAAAAAAATAAAAAAATAAAAAATAATGGAAACAGCCTGCCCCAAAGATAACCCTTTCTTCAACTCTTCCATTGGCCAAACTTGCACTTTTGGCAGATCTGAAATACCAAACTTCGCTGACTCTCAGCCAACGGGAACTCGCAGTGTTAAAGTCCAGTGTATTAGCTTCCCGTGGCTGCTGTTAACAGATTACCAAAGACTCAGTGGCTTACAACAACAGAGATGTGTTCTCCCACAGTCCTAGAGACCAGAAGTCCAAAGTGAGTCTTACTGGGCTGAAACCAAGATGCCTGCCGGGCCGCATGGCTTCTGGCTGCTCTAGGGGGAGAATCTGTCCCTGGTCTCTTCCAGCATCTGGGGGCCGCTGACACTCCCTGGTTCATGGCCACATCACCCTAGTTACCAAGGGCAGCAACCTTGAGTCCCTGCTCCATCTTCACATGGCTTTCTCCTCTATGTGTCTGTGTACAATCTCCTGCTTCCCTCTTCTAAGGATACATGTGATTACATTCAGTGTCTACCTGGTTAATCCAGGCTAATCTCTCCATGCCAAACCTTAATCACTTAAACTACAAAGATATCATCATATAAGGTAACACTCAACGCTCCAAAAATTAGGACCTGATATTTTTGGGTGGGGATTATTAAACTGGTCGCAGACAGTCTCAACATACAACAAATCAATTTGCTTAACGACTTTAAAAAAGAAGCTTTATGGGTCCATTCATTATCCAACAAAGAGCCTGGGAGCCCCTATTAAGTTCCAAGCCCTGGGGATAGAATGCAAAAGCAGACACGCTTCTTGGAAAATATACATAATTCAGCTAATCACAAAACTAATGTCAAATTACAACTGCAGCGAGAAACACAGAGTTTCATGATTCTAACTCCACGGGGAGGAAGGGGAGGGCTAACCTAAGACAGAGGGTTTGAGAAAGCTCCCTCAGGACACGGCATTCGGATTCGTGTCTAAAGGATGTCCATATATATACTCAGACGCCTAGTCGTGTCTGACTCTTTGCAACCCCTCTGTCCATGGGATTCTCCAGGCAAGAATACTGGAGTGGGTTGCCATTTCCTTCTCCAGCAGATGTTCCTGACCCAGGAATCTAAACCATGTCTCTATGTCTTCTGCATTGGCAGGGGATTCTTTGCCACTGGTACCACTTGGGAAGCCCCAAAGTCCTTGCTACTGCTGCTGCTAAGTCGCTTCAGTCGGGTCCAACTCTGTGTGACCCCATAGATGGCAGCCCACCAGGCTCCCCTGTCCCTGGGATTCTCCAGGCAAGAACACTGCAGTGGGCTGCCATTTCCTTCTCCAATGCATGAAAGTGAAAAGTCAAAGTGAAGTCACTCAGTCGTGTCTGACTCTTAGCGACCCCATGGACTGCAGCCTACCAGGCTCCTCCACCCATGGGATTTTCCAGGCAAGAGTACTGGAGTGGGGTGCCATTGCCTTGAGGTACCATCAGATACAGGCTTGAGAAGGGCACTTGGGCTTCAAGTGGAGAAATGGTGGGTGATGGAGAGTAGAGAGTATGTAGGCAGATGAGCTGTTTTATTGTCATTTTAACAGCCAAGAGCTAAAATGTCAGACCATTCACTTCAAAAGACCTTCTATTTGCTTGGCCTTCCCGTAATCCAGGCTGGCTCCCCAGCTCACAAGAGCATCTCTGTCTTAGTCCTCAGATCCTCGTGAATGGCTCTGTCCCAACAGCTCCCCTTCTAAAACCTAATTGCTGTTCCAACCCCATTATACCTCCTGATCACAGGGACCACTCTCATTCATCTTTGTATCTATTCCAAACTGTACATCAGTACTCAACATGTGGTAGTTTATGCACAAGTGAAAGGGGAAAAGAACAGCGAGATTTTCTGATCCCTTATCTCAAAGCAGTGAGAAAAGTCATGGCCAGCTTGGGTGCTTAGAGGGAGCAACAGCGTGAGCACAAATGCCCCCTGTTGATGTCCAGGCATGGTGGTACCCTATGACCCCCACAAACCGGGCCTGGCAACTGTGAGAGAAGGGGATGATGGCAGGAGAGCAGAGGAGATCAGCAGGTCAGAGGTCAGAAAACCAGGCACGCAGAGTGCCATGTGCGGACCAGGATGGGGACGGGGGGTGCACCCCAGATGACTTCCAAGAATGGGGACCCAAATCTGCAAGAGGGCACGCATGCATTCTTAGTACAGAGAACCAGGACTGTCTAAAAGAGGCAATACAAGACAAAGGGAAGGAAGAGCCTGGAAGCCTTTATGGCTGATAAACGACTACACACACGGAGGACGTTATTATCTAGCGATGTTCAGCTTCCTTCTCTCCCGTATCTTTCTCCAAATTAAGCCTGGGTGATACATCAAGACATTTCTATAAAGTGTGTCTAATCTGAAATAGATGAAAGAAGTAGGTCATTTTTCCAGGTACTTATGTCAAGATTCAGACTAGAATCCAGGACTCCTAAATCCTGAAATTTACTTCTTTCTGCTAAGCCATTCCATCCCCAATGGAGCCAATGCCGGGTTCACTGTGCAGACTCCCAATTAATCAGAGTAGAAAACACTATTTGCCAAGTGAAAATCCTCTATTTTGAATTCTTAATCCCCCCACCAGCTGAGTTTACCACAAAGACATGAATATATAATTGAGACATAAAGAAAACATGCCACCAAATTAAACTGCCCTAATTTTAAATCAATAAATTTTTTTCTCAAATAACATGAAATGAAAATCTCCCGAAAGAAAAACATCCAGCTCCAGCATCTCCGGGAGTCCTTCTCCACTGAGCCCAACTCCAGCAGAAGCCAATTAGATTTCTCACCAATGTCAGACTCTAAATTATCACAGACGGCTCTCAACAGGAATATAAATCTTATGCTAGGCTCCAAGGGGTGATACCATCTAGTCTAAGTTGGCCTGGAGACACCTAAAACATTGGGTGTCCTCTGCCCACAGGCTCTTGGGTACCAGTGAGAGGCGGATGCTGGTGATGCGTGGTCTTGTGGACCCGAGGGGCTGTGGACCCCTTCCTGTGATCCCATTTATCCTTGGCAGCATCCTCACCCTCTCTGATTCAGTCATCATGATGAAAGAGTTAAGAACCCCAGCTCCAAGGACTCTTGTTAGTGCAGAGGTCCCCAACTTTTTTGGTACCAGGGGCCAGTTTCATGGAAGATCATTTTTCCACCCATCAACCAGTGAGGGGCGGGATGGTTTGGGGATGATTCTAGCATTATTACATTTATTGTGCACTTTATTTCTATTACTATTGCATCAGCTCCACCTCAGATCATCAAGCTTTAGATCCTGGAGGTTGGTGACCCCTACGCTAGTGTACAAAGAAAGGTACCTTAACTACAGCGAGGGAAAGTCATCATCATTGATGTGACTGCATTTATAAAACATATATTGCTATGCTTTAAATACTGACCTTACAGCAAAAGAATCTTTGCAGTCTTTCCCCTGTGTATCTGGACATGCGAGCGGCCTTGGATTGGTTGGGTTTGGATCTGCTCTTCCTTCCAACACTTCTCTCTCCTCCAGGGTGTGTTGCCCCTGACATTTGCCATTCTCTATTCCACTGAGAGCCTTCCGGATACTTGGCCTTTGCTAAAACAATGGAATGCAACTTTCCTTGAGAAAGAGAAGTGATGTTCTTGTAGGACGTGAAGGGAAATCACAGGATGCCCATCCTTCTGATCATCACTGAGTTCCTTTCTGGACACACAGGGCAGCCTAGATGCAGCCAATCTCCCTGGCCACACTTTCAGTGGTTTCATCCCAGGAGCCCTGCCCTGAGACCCCGTCTGCTCCTCCTAACTCCTCCTCCTACATGTCATACATTCTCAGACTTTCCACCTTTGTGCATGTCGCTGCTCCTGCCTGGGCTGCTTCTTGCGTGAGGCCCCCCAAAATCCTGCTCACCACTAAAGACCCTGGAGAAATGCAATCTTGCAGTTTTCCCTAATCTTGCAGGTCAAGTCAGCTCCTCCCTTTCGGTGTATTCATGACTTCTTCATGTATAAGCATCTGAATCCCTGTGAACTTCTAAGAGGGTTATTTGCTAATACTGCATCTCCTCTGCTGGACAAGGGGTCATTCTGAACATTCGTGTGCCCAGGGCTGGTTTCCACATGTTTGTTAAATGGAGCTGAAAGTTGACAGTTGACAATCCTCAAGTTGACAAAAGATGGACTAAGAGACTTGGTCACCAGTTTCTCCCCATGCCCTAGGAAGCTGGGCATTTCACGTTTAGCAAGAAGAGGAGGTTTCAGATGTTTCTGAGTCATTGACAACAGTCATGACTTTCAAATTAAAGATGCTGTTCTTGATATCACTTGATACACACCCCTATAGAGATGACCTATCAGAACCTTTAGGAAAATAGTCATGAGGCAGATCCAGTGGGTCACAAAGCTATAAAGACACCTTATACAATCCTTCATTAAAAATATTTGCTTCGAGCTCAATTTGAGTAAACCACAGGGACCTCTGGCATGGAAAGGGAGTCTGGAGGAAGTTATTAGGAAGAGCTGCTCACTCAGGATCTGATGTGTACCTCTCCTCAGTGAAAAAGGGCGACAAGGCTTATTTGGAGGCTACAGGGATACACAAGATCTAGGAGGAATCGGAGCCACTTTATTCAACCTCTGGGATGAGAATCTGGGGAAAACCATCTAAGGGAGAATTCTGCAGCTGGTAAAGACCTCTCCTTGGGAGCTCTAATTGCCTGCCTGGAGGAACACTGTCCGACTCCCGTAAGGCTTGCTGTTAAGCGACAGGGTCACCCAGACTTTCTGCTTTCCTAGAGCCCTGTGGTGTGAACAGTTTGGGCACGGGACCCATAATAATATTACTGACTGTGCTGAGCAGGGAGCCCCAGCAGGCAGGAGCCGAGTTTTCCCAACTGCCTGGAAAACTGGAGGACCCTCCCCAGCAACACCAGACCACACAGAAAATGCTATTATTACGCCTATATAAATTTTACTATAGCAATTTTCTCAGATTCCTTTAGTCTAATAGACTCTATCCTACTTGGCTTAGCAGATGGATGACATTCCAGGAGGCTTACTAAAATTGAGTAAACTTGCTCAGAATTTTTGCCCCTCCATGGCCCATAACCGCATCAAAAATTTTTTAAACTCAGCAGGTAAAACTGAGTCGCCTCATTCGCATGCTGTCGAAATTCTGTAAATCAATTTCAGGTAAAATGCCCTACTTCCTTGTCATTCTCCAGGGCGCTCTGAGGAACACTTTAATTGCGTGGCAGAATTTAATTTCCTGACTTTGGGGAAAGTCCTGTGGAATTTAGAGGCAGTCTTACAGCCAGGCCAAACGTTCATTTTCATCTCTGTCCTGAATGGGGCAGGGAGTGGCTAAGAGAGGTTGGAGAGCAGTTTGGGATGGCAAACAGGACCTCCAGTCACGCAAGGCCACTGGCAGCTGAAGAAGGCAGATGGGCTCAAAAGGTGACTTCTGTGGACTCAAGCTCAAGGGTGATGCTCCTCTGTTATGGACTCAGGGAGACGCAGCCCGAATGGAAATTAGAGGGTGCAAAGGTTTTCTCAGCTCCAAGGGAGCCTTGCAGGGCCGGGGGTGGGCAGGTGAAGGGGGGAGGGGGAGGCAGACTGCTTTCCTGAGGATGTGACTGGAGAGACAGAACTTACTTTCAGTGGAAGGATTCCACCACATGGTTCGGTTTGATCTGTTGTTTTTCAAATTCAGGTTTGGGGTGGGGAGGGTCTACTGGGCTTGGTGTCTAGAAATTAAAAGTTATTGTTCCTGTTCTCTTAATCATAATAATGAGTTTGGCTTGACAAGGTCAATTAATTATTAAGGATTAGGAAGCAACGCTATTATACCTATCAGGCAGGTAAGAGGGGAGGGCTCTGAGCAGAGAGACAATACAAGCTAAAAGAAGGGCTGGTGTTCGCAAAGCTCTGTTTATTGTCTGCAAGTCACCTGCTGCTGCCAGCTATTCCCTCGCCTTTTCCCTTTATCTCTGAAACCCCCAGGCCAGGGAATGGACAGCAACATCCTGGCTTCCTCTTCTCCTTTCCGCCTTATTCCACAGACATGAGTGGAGGCCCCGCTTCACGTGAGCTTCAGAGCCTGTTTGACTCCAAAAGGCAGGTAATTAACTATCAAACAATAGAAAGGATTTTCAGATTAATTCTGCCCAGGAAGAACCAGGAAAACTCATTTACACCAAACAAAAGGGAGGGGTGATTAGATGCTCCAGTGACAAAGGAGAGACCTAGATAGGGTCTAGAAAACCGATAAAGGGCCAAAAGCTTGTGTTATTATTATTATTATACCAATACCTCCATTTTTCTAAGCACTGTATTCTACTCTTCCCTATCATGCAAATAGGTTTCTAAGTGAGATTTAAGCTCAGCAGGTAGACCACCAGTCAATTTCTGCCCTCTGATAAGATGACTACAGTAGAGGATAAGATGGTTGGACGGCATCACCAACACAAGGGACATGGATTGGGGTAAACTCTGGGAGATGGTGAAGGACAGGGAAATCTGGGGTGCTGCAGACCATGGGGTGGCAAAGATTCAGACCCAACTCAGTGACTCAACAACGAGGAGACCATTCCCTGAGGTTCCCTAAGACCACTAGGGCGGTTTCCCTGCACTACGAGGGCTTTTATAGATACAGTTAGGGCTTTGGGGAGGTCTTCCATGCAGTCCTGAATTTGGAAACAATTCAGTACAAAGCGTTTTTGTTCACTCTGCTTTCCAGAATGGGGCCTCTTGCAAGGAGCAATGAAGACAAGTGTAGAGCTTTTCCGAGAAGCTTGCTTTGGCAGCCGAATCCAGAGGGGGAAAGAGTTAAAGTGTGCAGCCGGACTGGAGAAGCAGCCTCTTATTAATTACACTCATAAAGCAGGGCACCCTGAGGTCAAAGAGATGGAAATCACTAGACCCAAATTTTAATAAATCGTAGATGGAGCTCCCTCACTCTGGTCTCAGAGATTACATTCCGGCTGCCTAAGTGAGCACGCAAACCCCTGGGTGGCCTTTTTTACTCTTCACAAACTTATTTTGAATGGAGAATTCAAGGCATCAGAAAATCAAGAATTCCTAGTGTCTGAAGCCCCCCTCTCTGTTGCCCCCATGTCTGCTGAAGCCCCCCACCCTGCTGCCTCTTCAGCACAGGGCCCTTTAGATGATTGAGCTTCACCCTGCCCCAGGCTCCAAGGCCAGAATCTCCACATCCTGGTGGACGCTCCTCCCCTCGCATTCGCGCATTTATCCAGCCACCGAGTTACTGCTCTGCTCTTTAGGACAAAGTTCCTGACTCCGGATGTCCTTCTCTCTGTAGCTAACAGAGGAACCCCAGACCTACATATTTTCCCACAGTTCTCTCTTGTATATAAAGCACAACCATCTTTTTAAATTTCCATCTTCTCTCCAAAATTCCATCCCTGTTTCCACCCCACACCCGGCCTTTGAAGTCAATGAAGCCCATTTGGCTTCAGCACCTGTTGCCCAGGTGATGGTTCAAGGCTGCTGGGGACATTCCATCTACACCATTCAGTACAGGAGCCACCACCCCCTGTAGCTCTAGAAGCATCTGAAATATGGCCAGTGACTGAAGGAGTAGATTTTTAAACTGCATTTAGTTATAGCTAATTAGAATTTAATTTAAAAGCCACCTTGCTGAGCAGCTACTTAGCTCACCTGTTCTGTCTGTCCCTCATCCTTCCTGCCACCAGCCCCAGCTGCCTGCCCCCACCTCCCTCCCATACCAGCTCCAGGACCGCTCTCCGCCCAAGGCTTCCCCTTGCTCCTGACCTGCCTCAGAAACTCGCTCCATGTGACTGCCTGGCTCCTCCCCAGACGCTGTCCCGGGACAGTGCAAATCAGAAGCACCATCAACTCTATCCTGCTGGCTGGTCTTACAGGCCTGGCCATGAGGCTGAGTTCCCTGGGCTTTCACACTCTGCCCTCCTTTGCCCAGGGCTCTCCATGGCTTGACCCCAGAGCTGCTCCTTCACCCCCCTGACTGCCCACTGCAGGGCTCTCCCTGCAGCCCAGGCCTGCCTGACCCCTGTCTCCACTCCAGTTTCTTCACCAGTCCTGCCGGGACCTTTGGAAACCACCCCACCCCTCACCAGCATTGGAAAGCTCTGGGAGAATCTAGGTAAAAAAAAAAAAAAAAAAAAAGACACAGAAAATACAATGCAACAACTACAGGTAGTGAGAAGAGACGGACCCACTAATAAAAGGAACCGAACACCCCCTATTTCCTTTTCCTTTTACTATAAGGACATGACAGATTATCAGCAGGTTTTTAAAATATCCTAGGGAAACAAGGACAACTCTAGAACTTGACACAGTGAAAGGTTTGCCCTGAGGGGTGGAAGGGCTGAAGATGCACTAAGAACCCCAGCTCTAGAAGACTCAGGAAAGGAAAATCCCAGCCTTCAGCCCCAAGCTTGAGCCAGAGGGCTGCCCATTGCCCAGCAGCCCTCGGAAACACGGGAGCCACGTAAGTGGACCAGTCTCTGTAGAGATGGTTTCTGAATGCTATTACAATGTCTGATCACATACCAGAGGAGTGAGAGGACCCAGGGGGTTGGAGGAAGTTGGTGCCCCAGAAGGATTTAGCTGAAGTCTACACTCCCAGAGGGGCTTCCCAGGTGGAGCTAGGAGTAAAGAACCCACCTGCCAAAGCAGGAGACATGAGACACGTGTTTGATCCCTGGGTTGAGAAGATCCCCTGGAGGAGGGCACAGCAACCCATTTGAATATTCTTGCTGGAGAATCCCATGGACAGAGGAGCATGGTGGGTTAGTCCACAGGGTCACAAACAGTTGGACACGATTAAAGCAGCTTAGAACCTAAATTCCTGGGAGGGTTTGGGGTGGCATGCAAGTTCATCCACTCCCTGTGAAGGGGAAATCATGCTTCATGGGTGGCATTTCATTCATCTTCATGTGCCTAGAGCTGGGCCAGGGTTCTAGGAAGCAGAGATGTTCTCAATGGTGATTTATGCCCTACCCTCGCCTTTATGAATGAAGGCAAGGGTGGGGGCAGGTACAGAGGGCAGAGCGGCTGGTACTGAGGCAGAGTCAAGGGTGGAACCAGGCGTCCGCAGGGGACAAACACACAGAATCACAACCAGAGAGGAGACCCAGTACAGAGAACAAGGAGGGCAGTCAGGGTATTTGATAGGAATGAGGGAAACATAATCCCAGACTTCAATAAGCTCATGTGATCCTGTGGGGGGGGGAAAAAAATTACCTTCCTTCTGTGTGGGTTTATTTATGTACGAAGCTGACCACACGTACCCAAATACACACACTCTTGGGTAAAAATATCAGTTTACTTCCTTACTGCTGCTGCTACGATGTGTGTGTCTGTCTGTGAGTGTGTGTTTAATGATCACAATACAGTTTTGAAAAGTTCATACATCTTTCATTTCAACACTGTTTTGCAAAAGTTTGAGCGGGGATGTCAACAGAATCCAGAAGTCTGCTTTTGTAGGGAATGAGGGTTTACATTCAGTACAATAAATGATACCAAGATAAATATATTTTTTAAAAAAAATCCTGGATGGTGATGCATCCTCCTTCCAATACAGAAATAAGGAAGCTTGGCTGTATTTCGTTTGTCTGATTGTTTTTAAGAGCGGGGACAGGCTGGCTCTGAGAAACCATGGTCCTCTATTCATTAAAGTGTCGATAATGCCCAGTCCAGGCATATCGACAGCAGATTAGCTGGGGCTGAGTCTGTGGACAAGACCAGAGCCTTTTTTAACCCAGCTCGTTTCCAGATCAATACACCCATCAGCATTCGAAAATTAGCCCAAGATGAGATTTCGATACTCAAGGAGGTGTGTCATGCTCGGAGGCCACGTCTCCAAGCCAGAGGTATAAATGCCGAGCTGCAGATTAGACACTTTCCATCAGCGTGGACAGGAGGGAGCACTGCTGTAGACCCCATCCCTTATCCCCTGCCCCTCACGCCTCCCCACCTCTACACACTCAACCTCCCCTCTTTGAGTCTGCATGAGTCTTCACGGCTACAATCCAGCCATTTGCTTCAAGAAGCATTTGTTAAATGTACACGTTGTTTAAGACACCTGCCAGGCGCTCATGGTGAGTGTATGGGTGCGTGGGAGGAGGGAGAGGGGAACTTAGGAAAGAAATGGCACAAATGTGACCCTTGTTTGCAAAGGGGCTTCCGAGAATTTCTCACAACTCCTTCCATTTTCCGGCTCCATAAAAGCCCTGCTGCCTAACACAAGTGTCTGTGATGGTGCAGAGTTCCTAAGGTCTATCTGTCAGTGTCAGACACTCTCAGC
>SJYV01047107.1:1090944-1162843 GCA_006410875.1 Neotragus pygmaeus
GTGGGGGGTGGGGAAGGGAGGAAGGTACGGTAGCAAGAGTGAGGAGCACGTCTGGGTGGCCAGCAAGCACTGGGCACCAGGCCTCTGCCCTCCCTCGACCTGCTCGGCTAGGCCGTGGTCAGCAATATCTCCACTCTACACGCAAGGAAGCAAAGCTGATGGATCACCCAACGTCACACAGGTAATAAGTCACAAGGTGGGGACGGGACCGCTGGTGGCCCATCTACAGGAGACCAGCACTCTGTAGCCAGGTCCCATGCCCTTTGGGGCAAGGGGGTGAGGGCAGAGCCTGGAACAAGGAATGCCAGTGCCTACAGGGGCCTCAGCCTGGAAGATGAGTGTCACAGGTGGCTCTCTGAGGACTCTGGACTGGCATTGCTTCCCCACCCAGCCTGCCAAGGCCTGTGGGATGGGGGCCTCTGGCCGAGCCTCAGAGGCTGCTCCTGTGGGCTGGTCCCCTGAAGGTGGGCAGACACCTGTTGACCAGTGTACGGGATGTTCACACAGCGCTTCTACAGAAGGGCCAGTCCCAGGACCTCTCAAGAAGGAAGGCTGCGGGGGCTCTGATGTGTGCCTGGGGCCACAGATACCCCCACCATCCGAGCTTGCAGAGATGGCTGGGTCTCCCTCTGAGGACACGTCTGGTTTGGGAGAGATGGCAGACACCCGTTGCCATGAACCTATCTGCGCGGAAGCACACAGGTGCACCCCTCCCCGCCATGCAGCCAGTCCTTGGTCCACCCTCCTCCCCAAACCACGCTTGCCCTCCAGCATCCTCGCTGTCCCTGCCGTGGACAGTGCGCTTGACATGAAGCTGTGAAATCTACCTGTTTCACTCCTTGTCACTGTGGCCCTCACACTGATCCCTGGCGGTTCACAGCACTGACCCACCGGTGCCCAGCAGACTCATTGCAAATGACAGAAAAAGAGACAGAGAGAAGCAAAGGGGTGGTCAGGATGGAGAAACAAGAAGGCTGACAGCTTGGGGCTCGGGAGGGAAAGAGGAAAGCCAGGTAATAAGTCATAAGGCGGGGACCGGACCTCTAGCAGCAGGACCTCCCTGAGGTCTCTGGCAAGGAGGAGGCTTTCTTAACGGGGAGAGAGAAGAAAACAGAGAGACAGGTTTTCTCTCTGAGTTCTTCTTTGTTTCCTGTGGGATGAGTGTGTGTGTGTGTGTGTGTGTGTGTGTGTGTGTGTGTGTGACAAGCATCAAGAATCAAGTCTGGGCTGCACTGTGATAAGCCCCACACCTGGAGTAAGTCCGAGCAGGGTGAGATGAAGTGTCTTTACAGCAATAGCAACTAGAGAGTTCGCAAGGCTGAGTCTGGCGGCATAGGTCCCGGGAAGGGCCAGTCTGCCCAGCACCAGGGGGTCTCCAGTGCGGAGGAGGGTGCCCCCTGCTCCCTTTTGAGGCTGCACTGCTGAGACTCCTGGTGTCTATACTGGCTGCCCAGGGCTGGCAGGGAAGGGGAGCCCATTCACAAAAGGGACCCTTGTTTCCTCCCCAGGCAGGTGAGGCACACCTTTAGGCTTTTCTTAACACATTCCTGAAGTCTGACAGTAGGTGGCATTGGAGGAGCCCAGGTTCTTTGTTATTAAGTATTTGTTCCCATGAAAACCCTGTGGATTTGACTTGAACAGCCCAGGGGAAGCTGATTTGCTGACTACAGAGTTGCCTAAATAAAACCAGTGGGAAGAGAATCTTCCAGAGCAGTGCAGTGGGGAACCCACGCATGCCTCTCCAGGTCCCAACACCAGAAAGCGCCCTCCTTGGCCTCCCTGTTGGGCGGCTTATCTGCTCCTTTTCCAGCAGGGGTTATTTTCATAGGAATTCTTAGCCTCTGCAGGGTCCTAAGCTCCCCAGCTCCAGATCTCCCCAGCAAGGCTGGCACAGAGCCTTCCTTCAGGGCAAGGGCACAGAGCCCCCAGCGTCCGGCACACAGAACCTCCCAAACAGACTCTCCCGAGCCTCTGCACTTTACCTACATTTCACAATAATAGGCAGTTCAGGTGTCCCTTTTCAGGCTCCTGCAAGGAGGCGGGGGCTGCACTGAATGCCAGCCCGTGGTGTCTAGGTTATTAGCCATGTCTGCAGAATGCAGGTAATTTGTGTTTCTGCTTTGTGCAATTGCCACTAATGGCACAGGCATAGAATGAAGCCATCTTCCTAAACACACGTCAGAGGAATAGATTTGCCAGGTACAAAAGGCGAGGAGGAGAAGAATTGAACTTGAACGCTAGCATGTTTGTGCGAAAGTGATGCACTTAAGTTATTATGCATGAAAACTATTGGCAAAATTGTCAGTCTGGGCTCCTTGGAGAGAGAAGATGAACAGAAGGGGTGGGTCCGCTGGTTGGAAGAGAGGGCCGCGGAGCTTGTGGGGACATCGATTACACATGGGGGAGGAGAACAAAATGAGAACTAAAGCTTCCCAAGTCGAATTTAAGATAGTGATGGGAAGGGATGGCATAGGTAGGGGGAGGGGTGGGAAGAATGGACCTCAGAACAGGATCTCAGTATGGACCAGCTTTTTTTTTTTTTTTTTTTAAGATTTATTTATTTATTTTGCTGTGGACAATGTTTTAAAGTCTTGATCGAATCTGTTACAACATTGCCTCTGTTTTGGTTTCCTGGCCACCAGGCGTGTGGGATCCTAGCTCCCAAGTCAAGGATGGAACACACACCCCTTGCGGTTGAAGGTGGAGCCTTAACCACTGGACCGCAGACCACCTTTTCACTTATATTTTCTACACTTCGTAGTCCTTTTACTTCAGCGAATGGAGCCGGGCGTTTTCCATGTGGTCCCTCAGCCTGAGCAGCTCCTCAAGCCCCTCGTGACCCTGGGAGTCGCAGGCAGCACTTGGATTTTGTTCTCTCTCTGTGTCAGACTGAAATATCCCTGGCTGCGTTGGCTTTATGCATTTGGGTTTATATTTTACTTTTTATACTTGGACCTTGATGCTGCCTCGTGTTTTGAGAACAGGACATTAACACCGTGACCCCGATTTAATATTCAAAGCAAATGAGGTCCCGGGTAGAAGGGCGTGTGGATGTCATCACACGGACGATCCAGTGATGAAGATAAATTACACTTCCTCAGGCTCGTGTAGGGAATGCTCCTTCTGTGTCTCTAAAACGGGAATACACCCATGGCCTTTTCTACTTTTCTCTGCAAACTCTGCAAACTTTGGAGAGGGTGAAACCAGAAGAGCACATCCAGGGGGCCATATGATGGATTCTGACAGCAGAAGGGTGTCAAAGTGATTAATACAAGATAGAAGATCATCAGGGGATAGATTGATGCACTTGTGTGTACCATAGACACACACACACCGCCCCCCCACCCCCCATTTTCATTTTCATCCAGTCTCTCCTAACCAGGATCAGCTTACAGCAGCCCCACCAGATCCTACCAAGGGCTGGCAGTGGGGCTGAGCACAAATGAAGTGTAAAGCGGACACAGCATCTGCACATCGCCAAGCTCTTCTGTTGCGATCGGCATGGGGATGAGATGGCTGCGAATCTTTGCAGAACCCTTTGCAGATAAGCAAATAATGGTCTCCTCCCATTGTAAGATGAAGAAAGATAGGGAACAATCCGTATGGGTGATTTGTCTAAGTGGTAGAGAACTTCTCTTCCTAAGAGGAACCGGAGGGTGGAATCCCTATACATAGCAAATAAAAATGTCAACACTGTAGCCTAGTCCCCCTTCTGCCCACAGCGAAGACCCTGATTTTATATGCAACCTTGTGGCCATGCCTCCAGTAGGAAATAAAAACCAATAGCCAGGGTAACCTCAAGGGCCTCGGGCCATCGTTTCCAGGGAGACCTGTCCTCAGCCAGGTGCTGTCTCCTCTCCTCCCTCTCCCTCTCGGCTGCGTTTTATCTCCTCGGAATCCATCAGCCCAACAGTCCCCAAGGAGAAGGGAACCAGCCTGGTGTCCTTTCAAAAATCTTCGTGGTCACACGTACCGAGAGAGAAATACAGCATGTACATCTGAAGAAGCCATTAGCTCTGATCAGCTTTAAAGCCAGAGCTGTTCAAACATGTGCAGAAAGAAAATAGCAACATAAACAGAGGGAGAAACAAAGACAGGAATTAAAAACATCATCAACCGAGCTGTAAAACCAAGCTGTGACTGGGGGAAGGCGAGCCAGGCTCAGACTGGCGCCCGTTCCGCGGTGCATCCGTGACTCCACAGAAACATTCTTCCCCGTTTCCCGTTAATTTCTCTGCTCCATAGTGCGGATGGGGGCTCCTTTGTTGAAACATATCTTCTTTATACAGCCTATTATAAATCCTTATCTCTTCACGAGCCGAGGAACAGTTGCCCTACCAGCCTGGTCCCAAGCCCCTTGACGGGGAGCTCAGGCCAGCGCAGAAGCAGCACCACCGTGAGCCTCACCACAGCTCTGCCTGCCTGCGGACAGGTGGTTCATTTCCTCCAGCAGCTCTGCCCACCTGTGCCTGGGGGCAGGAGGCCCCCAGAGCCCACCAGAGACGTCTCTTTGGTAAGAGCATGGAGGCCACAGGACCTGAGGACCACCGGCTCATTTCAAAGAGGGGCTGAAAACCCCGTTTCAGCCTAGGGCAGCAAGGGCAAACCATTTAATGCATTAACCTACACTGAGTCCCCACCCCGCTTCTCATCTTGCCTGAAGGGTAGACGGTTAATTATTCCCAGGCTCATCTGCAGACTTCGTAGACCATATCACGACTGCCGGGGAGGTGGGGGGCAGTGGGTCCAGTCTGGTTGGACACAGACTTTAGAGGTGATCATGAGTTTGGTGGCTGCTACTTGCTCCTGGTGCTCCAGGCTAAGCCTTTGATATCAGGAGGGTCAGTCATGAGGTGAAGCATCACCTCCCCTCATTCGGGCACCAGGAGGACAGGGAGCCGTGATTCAATGGCTGCACTCTGGGCTCCAGACTAAATGACCAACCCCGGGGGCACAAGCCTCAGGACGGAGGGTCTCAGTGGGGGCCTCAACCAGAATGAGCATCTTCCATCCAGCTCGGAAGGAACAGCACAGAGTGATGGGGCCGGGAGTGTTCCGTGCCACCAGGAATCAGCTCCTGACACTGGGAGAGGGTGAAGAGGACCCACGGGGTAGGTGGCGTTGGCTGAGACAGCAGGAAAAGGGGAGATGCCCAAGCGCAGAGGAGGAGAGTCGCTTCATCCACTGGCAGTTGGGGAACCAGCCTGAGAAGGAGTGAGGCTGACTGGGGTGGGCGGTGGGGGGAGAACGGTTCTCCTCTCTCCGCTCCTCCCCCTCTTAGCCGCTGCACCCCCTTGAGGACATCATCCTTAAAATATATTTCATTTCACAGCTGCATTATGGTACCACAAAATCCTGGGAATCCAATTTAAGAACAGATTACCTCCTCACTTACTTCATTTGAAGCAATTACATGTTAATTTTCATTGAAACCAGCCTAATGCATACCAATCTGATGCCGCAATCTCATTTGAATACTTAAGGGAACATCCACCGGGTTTGGGGCTCCAGAGATTGATATTTAAAGGGCCACTTCATCATTCTTTTTGTTGGTGGGCTCCCTAGTTCCAGCTCCTCCCCGCAGCTTCTCAGGAGGGCAGTTTCTTGGTGAAAGGAGTGCATGCCAGCTTGCTCCCAACTGCAGGTATGGGTCCCTGGAGAGGAAGCCTGTGTTCCATGCATTTGTCTTCTCTCTGCCACGTTGGCCATGTACGTGTGCGAGGAAAACATCTCCACCTTTGTCTTCCTTGTAGAGTCAAGTTTCATTCTCTGCCTCCTGCACAGGGAGGGGAAGGCAATGCCAAGCTCCAGCCTTTTCTCAGCCTCCATCCACACCCATCCCAAATCATTGATGATCACGTATTGTATTCTCAGCCATTCACCTAAGGAGGAAATAGCTTCCTAGACAAACCCTGTGCATTGATTTCAGCTACTGGTAATTAATAATACTCAGGGACGCTGAAATCAGCTGGTCTTTTAGTTTTAGAAGAGGGAGGTTGAAAAAAAACGAGGTCTGTCTGCTTAGTTTATGCATTTAAACTAAAGAAATTCACATTCAAAGCTACAATTTAATTAGATTGTAAGACTGTAAAGGACCCGGGACTATTGTGAAGATGCTATATTCTGTGTGTTCTATTATGTTGTAATTAATCTACACCGACATGGAAAGCAGGCAGATGGGAGTGACAAGATGGATTTAATTCAACAGAGTCCTGAGATCTCGGTTCCAGAGCAGCCTGAGTTCTTCTCCTGTTTCGAAGGAGGTACCTGGGGTGTAGGGACAGGCGGGGAACCCAACTGACACCTGTAACTCTTGGCTAATATTTGCCCTGATGTTCCACAGGGGTCTGAAATGTGTATATCCTGTACGTGTGTATGTATGGAGCCCCCATAGCATGTCTGTTCTCAGGGGCGGGTATAGAAAGGTGACTTTAGAAAAGAAAAGATGTGAGACTTCCCTGGTGGTCTAGGGGTTAAGACCCCATGCTTCCACTGCAGGGGCTGGGGTTTAATCCCTGATCCGGGAACTAAGATTCCACATGCTACGCACAGCGTCATAGTCAAAAAAAGGCCAAGCCCCCATTCTCCTGGGGCTGACATAAACAACCAACCAAAAAAGCAAATGCATCAGAGGATATGTGCTCTGGAGGAAGATAAATGAGTGACAGGAAGCAAGGAAACATGGGTGGCGGTCCTAGTTTACTATTTTTTAATTATTCCAGCACATCAACCAAGCAGAGCTCAAGGCCTTTGGGATTTTCTTTCTGGAAGGAATCAAAGGACCTGGAGGTCTATGGCTTCAGCATCAGTTGCACTAAAGATAGCAATTCTTTATGCATCAGGGTATTTCAAGACCCTTGCCAAGGCACGGCCCTCCACTTCTGAGATGAAGGACTTGTCACTCCACCAGCAGGAGCTTGTAAAAGCCAAAGTATCATAGGTGATCTGGCCAGTAAGATGGACCAAGAGGCACACACAGATGAGGCAGAGGGGGGCACACCCAGTGCCCCCAGCCTACAGCCTGACAGACCTCTCTGATCTGTTCAGTCTCAACAGCAGAAAGAATAAAAACGGTATTTCCTTCCCTGTACAGAGCTTGGCAAATATGCTTTTTGTCTTTGTGTGGCAAGACGGAATACTATTATTTTCATTGCTGGAGGGTTTACTAGGCTAGTAGAATATAGTTGTAATACAAAGAAACACTCATTTTAACAGAACACTCTTGATTTCTAAGGGAAATTTTCTAATGCATAATTTGAACTAAGTGTGAGTCACTCAGAAACTTTGAATTTCTATGGCTGGTGGGGGCTTGGCAAATCCTGCTTGGATCCACAGATGCTGGGAAAGTCTCACCTCTTGAGAAAGTATTAGCATAAGCTCTGCAGAGTGCTCCATGGACATTTCTATTCTCACTCTCCTCTAACCTGGGCTGGTCACAGCACCTTTCTTTCTTTTCTGAACAGGTGGTTTATTTATCCACAGCCTCCTATTGAAAAATTGCATTACTTTCATTTTCAAACCCACAAACGAGGATGGCACCAGGGAAAAGAGTGGAGCTGTCTGTCTGCGACTGTGGTGAAGCAAGATCTGGAAACTGGCCACCCTCAGTCATGTTCATGCTTCTGGCTTGACCTACATGACAATCAGCTGCAGTTCTACAAGACGTCATCACTTTGCAGACCTTGGCATGCGTTCCTTCACTACCTCTCTGCACCAGCCACTGTGCCAGGTCCCTGGGGCATGTCAGAGTTCGCACCAATCTTGAGAAGACGCAACGTAGTGACCACTGGGCCTGCTGCTGTGAGTCCAGAGAAGGGGCTCAGTCATCACTGCACCTGTCTGCTTGTCCACTTCCTGACCGCCTCTCCTCAGCTCTGGTCCAGAGAACTGCATCCCCCATACCTTCCAAGCCTCTTTGTCCTCAGGTTTCAGTGCAGGACAGGGTCCCTTGGGGAAGGGCAGGACGGGGCAAGAGGACCTTCCCTCCCATCTGGGTGGCATCTGTAGCCTTGGTTGCATCTCCCAGGCGCTCCAGCCCAGCTCCTGATGTTTGGATCTGGCTCCCTAACTTGACCCAGTGCCCCTCCCTGCATGGCCCCAGCCTGGAGATGCACATGGATGGGAAGAGCACAGGTATAAGCGGATGGTGTTCAATTTCCTGACTGGTTCCTCAGCTTCCCCATCACCTCCATCACTGGTGCAACCAACTATGCCTGTTACACTGACAGGGGCTCTGGCTGGTTCGAGGGGTAGGGGAAACACTCAGAGAGCATGGGAAGGGGAGGCTACCCTGAGCTAAATTTGGAAGGCCCCGCAGTGTCGAGTCAAAGACAAGGGCGTAATAGGAGGGCCGGCAGGTGTGAAGGCAGGTCCTGGGGGCAAGCGTGTCTGCACCTGGTGGCCAGACAGAGAATGGTAGCGGAGACAGGCTGCAGAGGAGCTGAGCTGTTCTCGGCAGCCTCTGGACTGCGTGCATGACCAGATTCCAAGAAAGCGTGAGTGTAATCAATGAAAGGAGAGGCGTACACATCATGATGTGACAAACTTCACATGAGAACCAGAAAGCAGGTGGTCAGGGGACACCAGATCGTGGTGTCTGCAACAGATTTTGAGACCAGCGCTAGTTTCCAAGGATGCCCTGGGGGTCCAGTGACCAATGGTCAGGGATATGTTACCAAGTCCAGATGGATGGCAGTGGTCCACCTTCCATGAAAGCATCCGCCTGCTCCTTCAGTGATGCCTTCTTGAAGTCTGTACCACAAGCGTTACATGTTTCTGACTTTTATTTACTAGTCAGTACCACTCAAGATCTCAAGCACCAGAAATGACAAACATCAGGTAAGAAGAGCGTGTGTGCACCTGTGAGGTGAGCCTTCGGCCCAAAGGCATTCAGGGCATCCCACCAAACAACTGTCAATTAGGGCCTTCCAGGAATGAGCATATGGCCTTGCCCATCTTTCTGAACTCAGGTCACCTCATCTTAAGGGGGCCCTCCAAGATGCTATAATTGTCTCTTGTGGTTTAGGGTTCATAGAACAAATTTTAATTCCCTGCAATTTTCTCTGATCTATAGAATTATGAATGTATTACATGCCAGTGTCCAGGGGTGTGGGAAGATGGGAGAGTGAATAAAGAGAGTAATGTCAAGTCAGGAAGACTATGCTCATTATGAGAATGATATTACTATTTTTCAAAAAATATTTTTGTCTCATGGTTGTTGCTATTCAGCCACCAAGTCATGTCCAACTCTGCAACCCCATAGACTGCAACATGCTAGGCTTCCGTGCCTTTCACTGTCTCCCAGAGTTTGCACAAATGCATGTGCATTGAGTCGGTGATGTCATCCAACCATCTCATCCTCTGTCTCACCCTTCTCCTCCTGCCGTCTATCTTTCCTAGCATCTGGGTATTTTCCAATGAGAAGTCCCAATGAAAAGTTAGGTTCTTCCCATCAGGTGGCCAAAGTATTGGAGCATCAGCTTCAGTATCAGTTCTTTCAATGAATATTCAGGGTTGATTTCCTTTAGGATTGACTGGTTTGATCTCTTCGCTGTCCCACCAGACTCTTAAAGAGTCTTCTCCAGAACCACAATTCAAAAAGTTTAATTATTCAGTGCTCAGCCTTCCTTTATGGTCCAACTCTTACATCTGTTACCTCACTGTGCTGTGTTTAGTCGCTCAGTTGTGTCTAACTCTTTGTGACCCCATGGACTGTAGCCTGCCAGGCTCCTCTGTCCATGGGATTCTCCAGGCAAGAACTGGAGTGGGTTGCATGCCCTCCTCCAGGGAATCTTTCCGATCCAGATATCAAACCCAGGTCTCCCACACTGCAGGCAGATTCTTTACCATCTGAGCCATCAGAGAAGCCCAAGGATACTGGAATGCAGAGCCTATCCCTTTTCCAGGGAATCCTTTCTGACCAAGGAATCGAACTGGGGTTTCCTGCATTGCAAGTGAATTTCTTACCAGCTGAACTACCAAGGAAGCCCATTATCTCACTGAAATGGACTAACTGGTGATCCAGGCGAGGCAGCAAACCAGGGTCCCAGGTGCCCCACTGGCGGCGGATCAGGAAGGGACATATCCACATAAGGAACTGGGGTCACAGACACCTAACACTTGGAATGCTTTTGCAGGGGCAAGGATGCGTTTAAGCAGCCAAAGTTTCTCACAACAGGAAGCCAACTGCATTGACACATGCCTTGTACTACACTTGCTCTTTATTTTAAACACATTTTTCGATGTCATGTCTAAAGCAAGATAAGACCTTTTCAATAAAATTCCATATTTACACCTCTTTTATTTTTTTTTTTAAACAAAAGCTTCTGTCTGAATAGAAACACATCTTCAAAGGATGCCTTTTAAAGAATCCACGAAGCAGAGAAAAATGTGTTGATGATGAAATAAGTTCAACGGCACGGTATGAAAAAATAAAAGTTCCTGTTAAAAGATTTAGAAGAATGACATGAAATGGGACAAAAAAAACTCAAGAAAGGCCCCGGCAGAGTATAAATTGGGTGATGAGGATGGAGCTGTCACCAATGGGGCTGAAGTCCTGTGCCCGCGTGTGCTCAGATGCCTTCCCTAACTCTGCATCCTGCCAGCATTTTGTCTCTCTCCTGTCTTCCCAGGGGCTGACAAGCCAATGAAACTAAGCAAGTTCAGAGGAGTCACTTCGAACAGCAACAGTGCTCTGCAGAGTGACTGCTAAAGTGAAGCTGGGATCTGTGTTTACTGCCTGTCAAGTACTTCTAGGTCAAACTGACCTCCCTGACAACCCAAGAAATGCTTTTCTTAACCACCGGGTGCTGAGTGCACCAGCTGGGCTTAGAGAAGGCCACACCCCCATCTCCTGCCCTGCATCCCACCCAGGATGGCGATGGAGGTGCTGCAGTCCAAGCTCGCTGGATCTGGGCAAGGATACGTGTTTGAGGCACAGAACCCAGAGGGTATCCCAGCCATTCAGACCTAATTGTTGTTTTAATCAGTACAGTTCACAGACCTGAATGTGACACTGAGGGAAAATCGGTATCGGGTACACACGGGCTGGCTTTGAGACGAAGGGAATTCAGGTCATGATGTTGAGTTAAGATAGCTTCCCTTTTTGTGATCTGTGGATGAAAATACTATTTAAATGCAAATCACAGAGGCATTTATTACAACTGTGGCTATGATTCCGAAGTTATTTAAAAAGCAAGTCGCAGGTGGAATATCTTTATCAACCGCCCAGGTGAAGCTCCTCAGTGAGGTGGGTGGGGGTCGAGTGGACACCGAACACGGCAAGGAGAGAATCGGGCTCATGACCTTAGCTTGACGGAAGCAACCAGGCAGTTTGCACAATGTATACAAAAAATTCAATCCTGAGTATTCATTGGAGGATGCTGAAACTGAAGCTCCGATACTTTGGCCACCTGATGTGAAGAACCAATCATTGCAAAAGACTCTAAGACCAGGAAAGGTTGAGGGCAGCAGGAGGAGAAGGGGGTGATAGAGGATGAGATGGTTGGATGGCACCACTGAGTCAATGGACGTGAATGTAAGCAAACCCCAGGAGATACTGAAGGACAGGGAAGCCTGGCGTGCTACAGTCCATGGGGTCACAGTCAGACACGACTCAGAGACTGCATAATGACAACAATACAAAAAAGCAACAGAACAGCATCAGCAGTCACTGGGCAAGGCTGAGAGATGAGCAGCTCTCAGGAGCTCTCCCAGGAACACTTTCCTTCCGTCCAAAAATATAAAGGGCGGTCCAGCTGGCCCCACAGGAATTCCAGCACCTTCCTGGGCTTTCCTAGAGGTAGCAAGACCTCCTCTGACTCTTTCACCCACTGTGACCCTTGTAATTTTTACAATAAGAAAACAGAGTTGCTGGCCCAGCCATTAGCCCCCTCCCCTGAACAGGAGTCCTGCAGTATGTACTTGCACAGAAGGGACACATTTCCCAAGCCAGGATGTTTGTTACACCGACACGGGTGTTCAGGTCCAAGTCATGCCCCCCGAGGATCCGGGAAGGTTAGGATGAGGGAGCAGGGGTCTGCTCTGTGGAAGGATGTGCCGTGGGCGGAGTTCCCTTTTGCCCGTGTGCAACTTAGCCAGGATACACTCTCCCAATGGGAGTCTGACGTCTTGCTGTTGAGTCAGCCAGCCATGCCCCATACCAAGACTGAAACAACACTTTCTATCCATTTAGAGAAACTCAAGGGATTTTCTGAGAAGTTCCATTATTTACTAAGTGAATGGTTTCTGAAAATGTCTTTTTTCTTTTCTCCTTTCGTATTTTCACCCACTGACAGGTTAGTTCCGCTCTTCTACCCAACTTGTCTTTCAAGATGTAGAACAAGGCTAATTGTTAAACACTGGTCTCTTTCATGTACCATTCAGTGACTTCCGGGAGACAGGACAATGGTGCAAGGCCACTTCAGCTATGGTCTGTTCCATCTACATAGACCCTTGGCGTGGGTCAGACACACCACCCACGACACAGCAGGTGAAGTTGGCCATGCAGGGGGACAGGAGAAGGGAAGGAGGAGGAGCAGCTCAACTCACCTATTTCAGACAGTCAGGGAAGGAACATGAGAGTGGGGAGTGACCTTCCAGTGCTTGTAGAACAGCTATTCTACACCTGAGCACCGAAGAATTGATGCTTTTGAACTGTGGTGTTGGAGAAGACTCTTGAGAGTCCCTTGGACTACAAGGAGATCTAACCCATCCATCTTAAAGGAGATCAACCCTGAATATCCACTGGAAGGAGTGATGCTGAAGCTGAAGCTCCAACACTTTGGCCACCTGATGCAAAGAACTGACTCATTAGAAAAGACCCTGATGCTGGGGAAGATTGAAGGCAGGAGGAGAAGGGGAAGACAGAGGATGAGATGGTTGGATGGCATCACCGACTTCATGGAAATGATTTCACGCAAGCTCCGGGAGTTGGTGACGGACAGGGAAGCCTGGGGTGTTGCAGTCTATGGGGTCACAAAGAGTCGGACACAACTGAGCAACTGAACTGACTGATTGAAAAAAGTAAACCCCCCCCCTTCCTTTGCCAAAATGCCTGTTTATTTATTTATTTTTTTGCTATACAATAGATTCTTATTGATTATCCATTTTAAATATGGCAACGTGTACATCATCTTCCCAAAGTCCCTAACTATCCGTTCCCCTCAGCAACCAAAATGCCTGTTTAGAATCAAACTGGTCCCCTTCTGCCTCAAGCGTGAATCGCTGACGACGACCTTGGCAGCAAGTGCAAATATGCACTAAAGAATTTTTATTAATAATCATGATCATGGAGGCTCACTCCAATCCCAGTTGGTGTCAACTGGCTGGGAGAAACATACTCTATCTTACCTAGTAAATAATTTCGATAAAGGAATCATTTGGGGAAATAAATCTGAAGCCTGGTGGTTATTTTTCTTCTGTTGACTTTGATGACTGAGGCACCTGCAACTCTTCAGAGGGTCAGTTCAAGGAACTCTCATGGAGAGTCCTAAAACTACGGACATTTAACAGAGACGAGACAGCAGCACAGAGAGGCTTCTGGTTTGTTCGGCACTGCAGGGCGCCAGGGGCCGGGGGGCCAGAGAGGGAAGTGACCCGTCAGTGCTCTCCTTTGTGTTTATATCTCTAGGCTGTATTAAAGCTATCTTTAAGCTTATTCCAAGTAGCTCAGGGATGGCAGAGGGATGGAGAAAGAGGATGGGGTTAGCAGATGTAAGCTATTATATATAGAATGGATTAACAGCAAGTTCCTACCGTATAGCACAGGGAACTATATTCAATACCCTAGGATAAACCAGAATGGAAACAATATTTTAGAAAAGAACGTATACATATGTATAACTGAATCACTTTACTATACTGCAGAAACTTATACAACATTGTAAATCAACTATATTTCAATTAAAAAGCAGCTCAATGTAATATATTCCTTCTGTTCACTAATCTTGCTCGTAAGAAGCTTAGCTTTGAAGTTTTTAACTCCAGTTTTTTCCAACAAAAAGAGATAGAAAAGACAAAGAAATTCAAGAGACCAAAGACTTTAAATAGATAGACAGATGGGTAGATAGATAGGAAGATAGATAATAGATATGTGTGTGTGTATAAGTGTGTGTGCATACACTTACACACACATACACACACACACACACATATATATAGGAACTTCTGGAGACTTCCTGCTGTATGTTCTCTTGTTAACACCAAGTGAGGATTCAGGAGGAGGACATATAAGTATAGTCTATATGAATACAGAAGTTCAAGAAACAACTGTCTGCTCATTTAAACCCTGAAAACACATCCAGAAATAGCAGTATGTTTTCACGTAAAATTCAAGTTTTTAAAATTCCTATTTCCTTAAATGATTTCATTTCCATTTCCACTAAGCAAGACTATGATCAAAAACATTTGCATTGAAGTCACTTCTCAAACATGGAAAAGATGTTAAGCCCCTCGACACCAGGCGACGTGAATCTGCCCTGTGCTGGCCGTCCACACAACCGAAGTTCAGCCAAGGCTGACGACCAGCCCCTCGGCGAGGTCACTGTCCTTGGTAGAGATATGGCTCATAGAAACTTAAATGAGGAAGATAGTATTTCTCAAGTCGGCTAGAGCTGGGAAAGCCAAAATTATGGGGTAAGGAGTTCGTGATTCATTTGCTCAGTTATTCATCTGCTGAGTCAACAAGTGTCTGTGGGGCACCAAGGCCAGTCAGTCATAGCTGGATACACTGGAGTGTCCACACCAAAGACAAAACCCCTCCTTTTCTATGGCATGGAAGAGAGACACTGAACAAGATTTTTTGAGACTGGTGAGTGCTCTAGACTGCCCAGGCGATGAGCTAGGGAGAGAGAGATAAGAGCTGAGCAGAAGGCAGGGCTGTGTCTTGACTGCAGTCCACTTTCACGGGGAACTTTTGTCCTGAAACCCACACTGTGAGCATCAGCCAACAGAGTGTAGGTGTGGGGAGAGCAGAGGGAAGAATCCTGCCAAGGTGCTGAGAAAGTGGGGATCAGGGGCAGTCCTGGAGCAGAGGAGAGATACCACTGCAGCTGGTCCCANATCTCTTGCTCTTGGCAGTGCCTGTGGCGTGGTCACATGGCTTCCCCACATGGAGCAGCTTCACTGCTGCCAGCGGAGAATTTGACCCTTTTTATCCAGATGGTTCTGGAGAAGGCAATGGCAACCCACTCCAGTACTCTTGCCTGGAAAATCCCATGGACGGAGGAGCACGGTAGGCTGCAGTCCATGGGGTTGTTAAGAGTCGGACACGACTAAGCGACTTCACTTTAACTTTTCACTTTCGTGCATTGGAGAAGGAAATGGCAACCCACTCCAGTGTTCTTGCCTGGAGAATCCCAGGGACAGGGGAGCCTGGTGGGCTGCCGTCTATGGGGTCGCACAGAGTCGGACACCACTGAAGCAACTTAGCAGCAGCATCCAGATGGTTCAAATCTCCCGAGCACCAAGGACCCTGCCGCTTGCCCAGATAGTGCCCAGCTGCCTCGTGACTTCTGAATGGTCTCCTTAGAAGAAGTGATTCCCTGATCACAAGCCCCTTCACAAAGCTCAGCTGAAATAGCCAACAGAAGGCAGAGGCCAAAGGGGAGGAGGGGAGAGAGGGGGTGGCTGCTGGGTAGCTCCCCCTTTCACTTCTGGATTAGGAGCATGTTTATTTATAACCCAACATTCAAACTCATTATTAGCTGAAGGCTTTCAAGTAAAATATAGGTCAAGTCCTGTTAGGTGGGCTAACAGCAACTGTCTCAGCCTCAGGGAGCAGGCACGTCACCGAAACTCACGATTTCACTGACTTATTTCAGACCAACACCCACCGCAGCAGATATCAAGCACACGCAACCCAGACCCCGGGGAATAGATGCACTTCCACATGCCTTTGTCCAAAGGGTTTACAACAAGGACTGTGTGGTCGGTGTAGCTGGTCACAAGGTCCCCTGTTCCTACTCGCATGGACACCTAGAACAGACGCTTTTCCTGGGCCTCAAGGAAATCTTTAGGTTCAGGAGCAAAAGATGGCAGGGTGGAGGCGGGCCCACAGCCAGGGTCACCCCACATGAAGCCATCAGCTCAGCACTTGGAAGCCAGCCCATCAAGACTGTGATGACAAAAACCTGTGGTGTCAGGCAGCCAAGCAGAGAAAAACACCCGAAACCCTGGCCTGGGGGCCTGGAGGAGTCAACTCATGATCATTAAGGGTAATTAGCCATGTGGCCGGGCTGTACAGGACCCTCGCTCTATGCTGACCCTGGGACCTTGGGATGAAAGCTTCTCTGCTGGGGGCCTTGGCTCGTTCGTCCTTCCTTCCTTCCTCTGTCCCTTCCTTCCTTCTTTCCACCTTCCCTCCCCACCTCCCTCTCTCTGTTTCTCTCTGTCTCTCCATCTCTCTCTCTCTCCCTCCCTCTCTTCCCACTCCTCTTTCTCCATCACACCCTCGCCTATCCTAGCTCTGTCCCTCTTCATGCCGCCCTTGCCTGGCACCTGCCCCTTTCCCCTCTCCTTTGATTTCTCAGGTTCCTCTCCTAAGAGATGATTTTTTAATACCCCTCTCTCGCGCACTAATACAAATAGGTTCCTGGTCTAACAGTGCATCTTAAATTAATAACAGATGCATTTATTTATTCAAAACTTACAGCGTCCCATTCCCTAGGGACTTTCCATGTTCCAAGCTGCCATTCATCCTCACTAAACAGGGTGCAGCTTCAAGAAATCACATCTTCAGCTCTGCTCAGACCTCTGGTCCCAAATCACAGTCCTTCCACTGCTAGAGCCTTGGGTGAACTTTCAAGATGTTTTTTTAAATATAGATTTTGTGACTTTATAAAGTGTTAATTATAGGGAAAACAGTTGAACAGGAAGGAAGGAAAGAAGGAAGGAGCGGAGAGAGAGAGGGGAGAGGGTGAAAGGGAGGGAAGGAGGCAGAGGGGGAAGTAAGAGATTGCCCATATTCTCCTCACTGAGAAATGTTCACTATAAACATCTTGGTGCACATCCTCACACACAGTGGACAACAACATCCCCGTGCGTGTGTCATTATATACCCAACATACAATGGGACTGTACTATGAATAAGCTATTTTAAGTCCCAAGGCACATCTCCATGGCCAGATTGGAATCAGGCCTTCAGGGTCCATGCATCTTCAAGGAAAACATGCAGAAGGCATGCGATTCCTTCTGTGGGAAGTCCATCCAAAGAGTAGGGAGGGGGATGCCATTTATTGAACCCCTGCTGTGCCCCAGGCTCTGTGTGGGGCTGCTGCATACATGGCACCTTGTTTAACCCCCACACCAACCCAGAAAGAACTTTACAGATGAGGGCACAAAATTTCAGGGAAATTAAGCGTCCTGCCCAAGCTCACAGCTAGTCTCTGGTACAGTCAAGACCCAGAGGGAGACGTCCAAGTCCTGACCTTCCTTTGGGTTTAAAGGACACACAGGCTGAAGCCACCAGAGTCTTACGTGGAGACAGCGGGGGCCTTCCTTAATTCTGGCCACACAGAAGTGAATGAGGAAGAATGTGAACAGCACACGTGGAACCTGCTGTAGTGGTTCTGCTTTAGAGTAAACCAAGCAGACCATCTGCAGGGGCAGGAAGGGCAGTTTCATGGTCATCACAGCCCCCGCACTGGAAGCTGCATTGCGAGGTCCGATCTCTGTAGCCACAGTGCGCCCAAGCTGAGAAATGCCAGCCCAGGAACAAAGAGGACCAGCCGCCTATCTGACAATTCACGCTCCTTCTGTGTGTTCTCCTTGAAGCCACGTGGACCGTCATGGACAGTAGCCACTGGACAGTTGAAGGGGCTGATTCCAATCTGGCCCCAGAGATGTGCCAATTGGCATCAGTCTGTCAAATCTGTCTTGCAGAAGCTGGACGGAGCAGGGCAGCTGAGCAGGAGGCATCCTGTGTTTGCATGCATCTGGAGGTCACCTCCAGGAACTTCTGCATGAGTGTCTGCAGTTGGCATGGGGGGGCTGCCAAGCAGGCCAGCCCTAGCACTGTTTGTTTTCTGCACTGCAAATACCCAGGCTCCCTGGGGGCCCCTGGAGGGCGTGGCCTTTGTCCTCCCATTGGGCTCTGTTGTGTTGAGTCAGGAAAGGCAATTGCACTCAGTTGAAGGCCTCAACACAGGGCGTGTGAAGCATGGGTACACCTGCAAGATGGTGGGGCGTGCTGTTGGGGATGCAAGGAAGGCACGCTCCACATGTGCATGGGGTGGGGGCTGGGGAAGGTTTGTCTCCAAGATGGCACAGGGGATCCCAGGACAGCCCACAAGGGCTCCCCAAGCACTGAGAGAAATGCCCAAGCCTTGCACCCCTCAGTAAACGCCCCCCTCCAGAAAACTGGTGCTGATGGTGTGATCTTCGCTACGAGGTGGGGCAAGAGAAATTCCACTGGGCAGATGGACAAGAAATATCCTGTCAATGTGCAGGTTGCTAAACTCTCTCACACTGTGTAACCTCACCTGTGTGCCAGCCCCGGATTCCTTGGGGTCAGAGAAAGATACCCGGCTACTCCTCACCTGTACAGGCCATGCATCCCCAGCCCTTCTCCCCATCCTCACAAGTGAGACCCTCCCGGGCTATCGCTCAGGGCACAGTCCTCCAGCACAGCACCTTATAGGCAGGACGAACACATCCTGCTGGACATGAAGCAGGCCCCTGCCTCTGGAGACTGCTGGTTCTCTTCTTGGGGACACTTATTTCCAGGATAAAAACACAATCAAGGTGTCAAGGTGTCTTATCCCACATGACTGGGGTTAGAACAAAAACATACAAACCCCTGTCCCCAAGGGGTTCACTTTCTCCTATGAGACACAGATACGTGGAAAGAAGACTCAGGCATACTCCTCAAAAATCTCAGCGGACAGGCATCCATAGGGGACTCCTGGGGCTAAAAGACTGGTTCCAGAACGATGCCCTCTAAGCAGAGTCCTCAGGGAGGAGAAAGAGCAGACAAGGGAAGAGGTAGAAAGGCTGTACCAGGTAAAATCAAGATTGTGAGCAAAGACTTCAGTGTGAGACAGGTAGTGAGAAGAGGAGCTACAGGGAATTTTTCCTGGGGGGTTAAGGACCTAGAGGGCAGGTAGGCTCAGGGGCAGGCAGGGATCAGGTTACAGAACCTTCTGTGCTATACTCAGGAGCTTGGACAAGAAACGCACGTGGGGCATAATAAGAATGTGTATTTTATGTAAATCTACCTGTGGTCTGTACGGGCTTCTCTAGGTCCCTTGGTGCCTCAGCTGGTAAAGAATCTGCCTGCAGTGCAGGAGACCTGGGTTCAATGCCTAGGTCAGGAAGATTCTCTGGAGAAGGAAATGGCTTACCCATTCTAGTGTTCTTGCTTGGAGAATTCCATGAACAGAGGAGCCTGGTGGGCTAGATGGGGTCACAAAGAGTTGAACACAACTGAGCAAGTAACACGTCTATGGTCTGTATAGAGGATTTAAGTATAGAAGGTTGAGGATGGCCAAGACAGCGAAGGAGATAGGAGGTGAGACAGTAAATGATCACAAGTGAAGGGCCAGTGAGGAATCAATGACATCACTGAGATGAGATGATGTGACAGACAGAGAGAGAGAGAGAGAGAGAGAGAGAGACAGAGAGAGAGGGAGGGAGGATGGAATGAAAGAACCAGAACATCAAACTGGAAAACCCTGGTGAAAAAGAAGGTAGGTCCTGTGTTCCTGGGTTTCTAGTCTGTACTGTAAGCACAGATCACATCCACACATACACACACACACACACACACACACACACACACACACACACAGCTGAGTTCATCAGTCTAGCCAATCTTCTTTATTTAGCTTGGTGACCCTAAAGAAGGAATACTCATCCAACGAGTCCACTGACCACCAGCTCTGTGGCTTGTCTTCACGTGGCCCCCACCCAGGGGAGAGATGGTGTGTGCGTGTGTGGTTACAGCAGAGATCCTGGAGGTCCCCGGGACCTGGGACGAGGCCAGGAGCCTGTGGAGGATGAGGCAGCGTGACATCTAAGCTAGGGACCAGCGAGGAAGGGCTGGCGGCTGCTCAGCCTCCCTCCTCGCCCACAGGTTTCCTTTGTCTAAGTGAGCAGCCTCCCTGTGGCAGATTGCAACTGGCAGGATCAATATTAAAATAAAAGGTGGGGAGGGCAAGAGAGGAAGAAAACAGCAACTCAAGTCCACAGAGGTAGGGAAGATTGATCAATGGCCTCTGGAACAATCCATACTAATTATGGTGATAAAAAGCTGTCAGTCAATACTTGGGATATTAAATTTAGTGGACTGGAGACAACAGGTCTGCTATCNAGAAGTGATTCCCTGATCACAAGCCCCTTCACAAAGCTCAGCTGAAATAGCCAACAGAAGGCAGAGGCCAAAGGGGAGGAGGGGAGAGAGGGGGTGGCTGCTGGGTAGCTCCCCCTTTCACTTCTGGATTAGGAGCATGTTTATTTATAACCCAACATTCAAACTCATTATTAGCTGAAGGCTTTCAAGTAAAATATAGGTCAAGTCCTGTTAGGTGGGCTAACAGCAACTGTCTCAGCCTCAGGGAGCAGGCACGTCACCGAAACTCACGATTTCACTGACTTATTTCAGACCAACACCCACCCCAGCAGATATCAAGCACACGCAACCCAGACCCCGGGGAATAGATGCACTTCCACATGCCTTTGTCCAAAGGGTTTACAACAAGGACTGTGTGGTCGGTGTAGCTGGTCACAAGGTCCCCAGTTCCTACTCGCATGGACACCTAGAACAGACGCTTTTCCTGGGCCTCAAGGAAATCTTTAGGTTCAGGAGCAAAAGATGGCAGGGTGGAGGCGGGCCCACAGCCAGGGTCACCCCACATGAAGCCATCAGCTCAGCACTTGGAAGCCAGCCCATCAAGACTGTGATGACAAAAACCTGTGGTGTCAGGCAGCCAAGCAGAGAAAAACACCCGAAACCCTGGCCTGGGGGCCTGGAGGAGTCAACTCATGATCATTAAGGGTAATTAGCCATGTGGCCGGGCTGTACAGGACCCTCGCTCTATGCTGACCCTGGGACCTTGGGATGAAAGCTTCTCTGCTGGGGGCCTTGGCTCGTTCGTCCTTCCTTCCTTCCTCTGTCCCTTCCTTCCTTCTTTCCACCTTCCCTCCCCACCTCCCTCTCTCTGTTTCTCTCTGTCTCTCCATCTCTCTCTCTCTCCCTCCCTCTCTTCCCACTCCTCTTTCTCCATCACACCCTCGCCTATCCTAGCTCTGTCCCTCTTCATGCCGCCCTTGCCTGGCACCTGCCCCTTTCCCCTCTCCTTTGATTTCTCAGGTTCCTCTCCTAAGAGATGATTTTTTAATACCCCTCTCTCGCGCACTAATACAAATAGGTTCCTGGTCTAACAGTGCATCTTAAATTAATAACAGATGCTTTTATTTATTCAAAACTTACAGCGTCCCATTCCCTAGGGACTTTCCATGTTCCAAGTTGCCATTCATCCTCACTAAACAGGGTGCAGCTTCAAGAAATCACATCTTCAGCTCTGCTCAGACCTCTGGTCCCAAATCACAGTCCTTCCACTGCTAGAGCCTTGGGTGAACTTTCAAGATGTTTTTTTAAATATAGATTTTGTGACTTTATAAAGTGTTAATTATAGGGAAAACAGTTGAACAGGAAGGAAGGAAAGAAGGAAGGAGCGGAGAGAGAGAGGGGAGAGGGTGAAAGGGAGGGAAGGAGGCAGAGGGGGAAGTAAGAGATTGCCCATATTCTCCTCACTGAGAAATGTTCACTATAAACATCTTGGTGCACATCCTCACACACAGTGGACAACAACATCCCCGTGCGTGTGTCATTATATACCCAACATACAATGGGACTGTACTATGAATAAGCTATTTTAAGTCCCAAGGCACATCTCCATGGCCAGATTGGAATCAGGCCTTCAGGGTCCATGCATCTTCAAGGAAAACATGAAGAAGGCATGCGATTCCTTCTGTGGGAAGTCCATCCAAAGAGTAGGGAGGGGGATGCCATTTATTGAACCCCTGCTGTGCCCCAGGCTCTGTGTGGGGCTGCTGTATACATGGCACCTTGTTTAACCCCCACACCAACCCAGAAAGAACTTTACAGATGAGGGCACAAAATTTCAGGAAAATTAAGCGTCCTGCCCAAGCTCACAGCTAGTCTCTGGTACAGTCAAGACCCAGAGGGAGACGTCCAAGTCCTGACCTTCCTTTGGGTTTAAAGGACACACAGGCTGAAGCCACCAGAGTCTTACGTGGAGACAGCGGGGGCCTTCCTTAATTCTGGCCACACAGAAGTGAATGAGGAAGAATGTGAACAGCACACGTGGAACCTGCTGTAGTGGTTCTGCTTTAGAGTAAACCAAGCAGACCATCTGCAGGGGCAGGAAGGGCAGTTTCATGGTCATCACAGCCCCCGCACTGGAAGCTGCATTGCGAGGTCCGATCTCTGTAGCCACAGTGCGCCCAAGCTGAGAAATGCCAGCCCAGGAACAAAGAGGACCAGCCGCCTATCTGACAATTCACGCTCCTTCTGTGTGTTCTCCTTGAAGCCACGTGGACCGTCATGGACAGTAGCCACTGGACAGTTGAAGGGGCTGATTCCAATCTGGCCCCAGAGATGTGCCAATTGGCATCAGTCTGTCAAATCTGTCTTGCAGAAGCTGGACGGAGCAGGGCAGCTGAGCAGGAGGCATCCTGTGTTTGCATGCATCTGGAGGTCACCTCCAGGAACTTCTGCATGAGTGTCTGCAGTTGGCATGGGGGGGCTGCCAAGCAGGCCAGCCCTAGCACTGTTTGTTTTCTGCACTGCAAATACCCAGGCTCCCTGGGGGCCCCTGGAGGGCGTGGCCTTTGTCCTCCCATTGGGCTCTGTTGTGTTGAGTCAGGAAAGGCAATTGCACTCAGTTGAAGGCCTCAACACAGGGCGTGTGAAGCATGGGTACACCTGCAAGATGGTGGGGCGTGCTGTTGGGGATGCAAGGAAGGCACGCTCCACATGTGCATGGGGTGGGGGCTGGGGAAGGTTTGTCTCCAAGATGGCACAGGGGATCCCAGGACAGCCCACAAGGGCTCCCCAAGCACTGAGAGAAATGCCCAAGCCTTGCACCCCTCAGTAAACGCCCCCCTCCAGAAAACTGGTGCTGATGGTGTGATCTTCGCTACGAGGTGGGGCAAGAGAAATTCCACTGGGCAGATGGACAAGAAATATCCTGTCAATGTGCAGGTTGCTAAACTCTCTCACACTGTGTAACCTCACCTGTGTGCCAGCCCCGGATTCCTTGGGGTCAGAGAAAGATACCCGGCTACTCCTCACCTGTACAGGCCATGCATCCCCAGCCCTTCTCCCCATCCTCACAAGTGAGACCCTCCCGGGCTATCGCTCAGGGCACAGTCCTCCAGCACAGCACCTTATAGGCAGGACGAACACATCCTGCTGGACATGAAGCAGGCCCCTGCCTCTGGAGACTGCTGGTTCTCTTCTTGGGGACACTTATTTCCAGGATAAAAACACAATCAAGGTGTCAAGGTGTCTTATCCCACATGACTGGGGTTAGAACAAAAACATACAAACCCCTGTCCCCAAGGGGTTCACTTTCTCCTATGAGACACAGATACGTGGAAAGAAGACTCAGGCATACTCCTCAAAAATCTCAGCGGACAGGCATCCATAGGGGACTCCTGGGGCTAAAAGACTGGTTCCAGAACGATGCCCTCTAAGCAGAGTCCTCAGGGAGGAGAAAGAGCAGACAAGGGAAGAGGTAGAAAGGCTGTACCAGGTAAAATCAAGATTGTGAGCAAAGACTTCAGTGTGAGACAGGTAGTGAGAAGAGGAGCTACAGGGAATTTTTCCTGGGGGGTTAAGGACCTAGAGGGCAGGTAGGCTCAGGGGCAGGCAGGGATCAGGTTACAGAACCTTCTGTGCTATAGTCAGGAGCTTGGACAAGAAACGCACGTGGGGCATAATAAGAATGTGTATTTTATGTAAATCTACCTGTGGTCTGTACGGGCTTCTCTAGGTCCCTTGGTGCCTCAGCTGGTAAAGAATCTGCCTGCAGTGCAGGAGACCTGGGTTCAATGCCTAGGTCAGGAAGATTCTCTGGAGAAGGAAATGGCTTACCCATTCTAGTGTTCTTGCTTGGAGAATTCCATGAACAGAGGAGCCTGGTGGGCTAGATGGGGTCACAAAGAGTTGAACACAACTGAGCAAGTAACACGTCTATGGTCTGTATAGAGGATTTAAGTATAGAAGGTTGAGGATGGCCAAGACAGCAAAGGAGATAGGAGGTGAGACAGTAAATGATCACAAGTGAAGGGCCAGTGAGGAATCAATGACATCACTGAGATGAGATGATGTGACAGACAGAGAGAGAGAGAGAGAGAGAGAGAGAGACAGAGACAGAGGGAGGGAGGATGGAATGAAAGAACCAGAACATCAAACTGGAAAACCCTGGTGAAAAAGAAGGTAGGTCCTGTGTTCCTGGGTTTCTAGTCTGTACTGTAAGCACAGATCACATCCACACATACACACACACACACACACACACACACACACACACACACACAGCTGAGTTCATCAGTCTAGCCAATCTTCTTTATTTAGCTTGGTGACCCTAAAGAAGGAATACTCATACAACAAGTCCACTGACCACCAGCTCTGTGGCTTGTCTTCACGTGGCCCCCACCCAGGGGAGAGATGGTGTGTGCGTGTGTGGTTACAGCAGAGATCCTGGAGGTCCCCGGGACCTGGGACGAGGCCAGGAGCCTGTGGAGGATGAGGCAGCGTGACATCTAAGCTAGGGACCAGCGAGGAAGGGCTGGCGGCTGCTCAGCCTCCCTCCTCGCCCACAGGTTTCCTTTGTTTAAGTGAGCAGCCTCCCTGTGGCAGATTGCAACTGGCAGGATCAATATTAAAATAAAAGGTGGGGAGGGCAAGAGAGGAAGAAAACAGCAACTCAAGTCCACAGAGGTAGGGAAGATTGATCAATGGCCTCTGGAACAATCCATACTAATTATGGTGATAAAAAGCTGTCAGTCAATACTTGGGATATTAAATTTAGTGGACTGGAGACAACAGGTCTGCTATCGTGTTCCCCCACCATTTCATTTATTGAAACACTCAGATACAAATGAGCACTCAGCGCTACGACTCCATTATTGTTTCACTGGCTTTGAACCGCAAACGCTTTGATAACTGGATTGAAAGGCTGTCAAATCTCCCCTGTTAGTTTCTATGCAGAATCTTTCTCCAGCATCTGATGAGATTTCATTTTGTAAAATTCTGACAGTGATACCATTCGTTAAACTACAGCTGATAGCCCACCTCATATGTGTCAACATGGCTAAACACGGCTCAGCATCTGTGTCTGTGAGGGGGCAGGGCTGGTGGTGAGCCGCCCGAGTCAAGAAAGGCGGCGGGTTGCGGGGGGGGGGCGGGTCCCCCAGCAAGAAGAGAACGAGAACAGAGCCATTCCAAGCTGGCAGGGTTGGTGACAGTCTGCTGGACAAAGTGGTACTTTCTGCAAAGGCGGCCACTCAGAGAAGTGTGTGCCCACATGCCAGGGCCAGAGGACATGAGGCCATGGGTAAGGAGTCAACTCTCTGAAAACGGGACCCAGGAAGCATGCTATGCATGCTGCCCATCTGTGTCCTGGGAAGGGGCTGTAGGAGGTCCCCTACATACAAACCTTCAAGCCGTGAACTTTCAAAGATGCCAACGTGCGTTCCAGCAACGTCAGGCGTCAGTGAAACTGCATCTCGCCCTCCGTCTCCTGTTGCTGGTGATCCTTCAGCCCTACCATCTGCCCCCTCCTCTCCCTCTTTCATCAGCAACTCTTCTTGTCTGTTCGCTCGATGTCAGCCTCTGTGGTCCTGCTGTTGTACTGAGCTAGTATGCTTTCCGGGGTACTGCACTGCAGAGTTAAAAATGTTTTCTTCACACTCTGCATTTGTTTGTTTGCTCATATATTTGTCTGAAAAGTATTATAAACGTATTATAGTATAGTACTATGTAGCCAATTGTGTTAGCTGGGTGGGCTTCCAAAATGGCTCAGCAGTAAAGAATCTGCCTGCAATGCAGGAGCTGCAGGAGATGTGGGTTCGATCCTTGGGTCAGGAAGATCCCCTGGAGGAGGGCCTAACAACCCACTCCAGTATTCTTGCCTGGAGAATCCCATGGACAGAGGAGCTTGGCGGGCTACAGTCCATGGGGTTGCAAAGAGTTGGACATGACTGAAGCAACTTGCACACATCTAACAGGTGGGTACCTAGGCTAACTTTTTTGGTCTTACGAACATGCTCTCAGAGTGGAGGGGACTCTAAGTTGTTTTGGTCCATGGATTGCTGCAAGGGCCCACAGGGAGGAAGCTGATGGACGCAGTAATCAACAAGGAGAATTTCAGTGGAGAACTCCCTTCAGTGCATGACAAATATGTAAACCCAGGCCTGGAGGGCAAGACACATCTGCCAAGATGTCCCAAGTATTTTCTCTTTTAAAAACTAAAAGCGCAGTCTCCACAAGAGTGCCTGAACTATTCACCATTTCAGGAGCAGCTCCAGGGGAGGTGAGTGCACACTGGATCAAGTGCAGTGTGGGTGAAGGTACAGGTCAAGGTCAGGTGTTGGCATCTGTGATCCCACTGCGCGGTTTGGGAACACAGCCCCATGTGCCAAGGACCAGTGCTTGTCGCCGACACTGTACACAAGAAAGCACTTGTCTCCCCAAGAACACACCACAGGTGTGCTCAGCTAGTGTTGTAGTGAAGGGAACAGGCTCTCCAGGGACGGGTCCAGTAACAGCGGCACAGAGCCACTGGGAAGACTGTAAGAACAAGGTCTGATACTAACAACCACCCAGGACAAGTTCCTTCGTCTCATTGGCTCTCAATCCTTAAAGTTAACATTTAGGAACTGAACTAGATCCCTGTTCTTCAGTCTTCATGCTGTGAATAAGTAGCAGGCCATGAATCAATTGGACGATTTTTAACCATTGATTTTGTAAATGAATTAAATAGGATAGAACAGAAATTATCAGAGCATCCTGAGTACCGTAAGAATAAGTTATATGGTATATAACTTTTAAAGGTATTTCCAAGTTACAGGATTAAAAGAGCATTAAGATTCCTTCCAAGTGAAATAAAATGTTGTTCTGAATCTCGGCCAGCCGCCACTGAGTAGCCCGCAGCCAGGACCCAGCTCAGGAGAGAGTGCCCAGCACCACTCCCTGTCAGCAGAGTTCCTGCCCTTTGTCTTTCACTGACAACGTGATCTCACGACATTGCTACGATTTCAGTTTCGACAGCCCCAAGTTAATTAAGACATAATCTCTGAAGGGCAGGTTGTCCCATGGAGATAAGCAGCAGCTTCTGCAGGCGGTAAACAGCTGGGGGGCCTGATCAGCTTCGGGGGATTTGCTGCTTCTATACAGAAGACAAAACTATAATTCCCGACTGAGCATCGTGAAGTTCACCTAAATACGGAGCAGATCCCTTGGACGCTGGTCTGGCCATGATCAGTCGGGTTGTAGGAGAGCAGGGCAGCCCTGTACATGCTGTGTGGTTGTTCACTGCACAAAGGAGCTAGACCAAGGGTCTCCAGGGGCTAGAAACCAGCAACACACCTGGGTTGGGGCCGCATCTCCTGATTTAACTTGCACAAAGATGCCCTAGGCTTACCTTGTACTCGGGGGGCCATGTTTACCCATGAGGGCAGGTTTTTCTACTCTTAGAAGGGGCCCTCTGGTCTGGCAGCCAGCCTTGACTGAAACAAAAATGGAAGATCAAAAATCCAAAGGAAAGCAATGGCATTAGAGTCAGAAGGAGCGGCCTCCCAGTAGCTGGGGCGTGTGGTCTGGAGGCTCCGTCCCCATCATTCCATGCAGCCCACACGGAAATACTCTAACCATCTGGTTCAGAATGCACAGAGGTGGCCCTCTTCAAGGATAAGCACAGACACTGGAAGTTTCTGAACTGATGACTTAATAGAGGTGGCGGCAATGACCAAGAATCTTTGCACAAAGGCGTCTCTGTAGGACTCTTTACAACTTTTTGCATGTAAGACATTATTAGATTTATCATAAATGTCGCCGTTTCGGGTGGAAGGGGCTAACTGAACAAAGGAGAGTGTGTTCTTTCACACACAATGTCACACTGTTTTGGCTTTGATTTGTAAGAAGTGTGCGTGATCACTTTCACTTTTGGTAAACCATCCCTCTAACCACTGATGCTTTCACAGGGACTAAACTGAAATCAGTCAACACCTCATAATTAAAGAACATCCCAGTTGTTTTAACTTTCTGAATCATAGTGCATTTCTTTCTGGTAAGCTCAATGGATGTTAATGATAACAAATATTATAACAAAACATTTGCCACAATTTGCATCCATTGGGCAAAAGCGAAACTGGTAGAGGAAACTCATCAAGTCTGTGCAGCTGGGTACGACCTGACCCAAGGGGCTCAGTGATAAAGAATCCACCTGCAATGCAAGAGATGAGGGTTTGATCCCTGGGTTGGGAAGATCCCCTGGAGAAGGAAATGGCAACCCACTCCAGTGTTCTTGCCTGGGAAATCCCATGGACAGAGCAGCCTGGTAGGCTCCGGTTCATGAGGTTACAAAGAGGCAGACACAACTGAGTGACTAAACAACAAAAAACCACCCAAAGGCCTCATCAAGCAGTTCCTCTCCATGCAATGACCAGTCTGCTGTCTGCCCAAGAGGAGGCACTCCACAAATATCAGCTCTCTCTCCTTCCTGCCCTTTTCTCTGCATAGCCACCCAAGTACAATACAACTCCATCATCTAAAGAAAACACCCGTGTTACCCACGGCCTCGCTCTTCTCCCTGGTGTTTAGGAAGCCGTACTCCCTTCTCAGAATCTTTCCGATGGACCCGATACAGGCAGCTGTGTAAGGGCAACTCGCTCATCTGTGTGTATCCACTGCTGGCCAGACAACAGGAATTACAACTGAAGCTGAAATCAGCTCAGACCTACTATTTAGTTCTAGAAAAGAAGAAGTCACCTCCCCAAGGGCCTAAGTCAGAATGGACACGTGGCACCACTGAAGCCGTTCCTGCCAAGGGACACAGGGTCAATTGTGCACAGAACAGGCATTTCAGGGAGCCTGGCCAAGAGGGACCCGGTGGCCAAGGGCAGCTGACTCTGGACCTTCTGACTCCAGGGCAGCTCAGCTCACTCTGCAAGGATCACGATTCCAAACTGTGTGTCCCAGTAGGTGGGGTCCTACATGGCCACCGTCCCCAGAGGCAATGACAGGGCCTGCATATGTGCAACACTCGTGTGCTCCCTCTGGAGTCTAGGCCTCTCTGCATTCACCAAAGAAAGAGGTTCACACGCCCCAAGCAGCCTCTCTGCAACTCAGTGCTGAGGGATGCTATTTATGGGTCTGGGGGCTTACAAGTCTACCTAGAGATAAAAGCCAACATAGATGCTGGAACTACACATGACCTTAAACAGATTTACTTGGCAGGGGCCAGGGGAGGGCAACCCCTGCTCACAATCATATTGAGAGAAGTGACCACTTGTCCAGTGCCTGCCTCGTGCCAGACCCTTAGTCACACGCCAGATCCGCAGGTCTCCTAGGAGGCAGGGCCGAATCTATAGGACTCTGGAGTCTGTTTCCTTCCTCTATGCTACCTGCTTCCCTATTCCAATTATTATTGGTGTTCAGTCTCTCAGTCATGCCCACTCTTTGCGACCCCATGGACTGCACTACGCCAGGCCTCTTTGTCCTTCACTATCTCCCAGAGTTTGCTCAAATCATGTTCATAGAGTCGGTGATGCTATCTAGCCACCTCACCCTCTGCTGCCCCCTTTTCTTTTTGCCTTCAATCTTTCCCAGCATTAGGGTCTTTTCAGCATCTGTCCTTCCAATAAATATTCAGGGTTGACCTGATTCTAATGGCTAGTAATAACAAGGAAACCCAGGTATTAAAGCACTAAACCAGTGATTGACATTAGACAACCCAGCACAGGCCAGTCCAGCTGGAAGCACGGAGAGAGTATTCTCAGAAACCTGAAGTCTGTGAACCCCCAGAGTCCCTGATCCCCTTCCTGTCGCCCTCTCTGTGTAGACCCACTGCGTGGAACTCCCTGACACCTTCTCGGTCTCACGGTAAGCCAGGCTTTCCAAAAACTGCCTGATGACTTATGGCGTGGGAAACATCCACTGCTCTCCCGGCAGCCCCAGAACAGGGACGGCAGGATGATGCAGAGTGAGGAGACGGTGGAGACAGAAATCAGCGCTTCTGCTGGCAGAGCAGGGCCTGATTGTTCTTTGATGGGTCAGTAATTAATTGCTCCAGAGTGCTGGATCGGAGGCTGTAGAACAGTGCCTCGTGAACAGACCCTGGAGGGCGGGGGGAGTTACATTGCTTGTAAGGTCATTAAGAGAATATTATAAGTAATACTCCATGACTCCCTCATTAAATACTAAGTGAGTCATTCAATCTTGGGGTTCTATTTCTATTCCCCTTTCTAAATGCAACTTTAATGATTTAAAATCCCTTCAACCCAATTACAGCCCGGTATTCTGATTAGGAACTCAGGCCATTGTGAGTGGGAACCATTATCCAGCAGCCTATAGGAAAATTAGCACCTCGAGAGGGTGCATGAGGAAATAAATCTTTCCTTGACATTTCAAGACCAATCCCTGGCCAATTACAACACACACTGTTCCTCTGGTAATATGCAACTGAGTTGCTCCTTGCTATCAAAGGCCACTGGTCAGAAAGAAAAAAATATATATGTATATCATTCAGGGCGGGGAAAAATTAACCTTAAAGCTATGCGTGCCAAGAACCCATGAAGAAGGAGAAGGAATGCATGAGATGGGACCTGTCACTCAGGCTTGGATGCACTCAGTCTATCAGACACTGTGGCAAATTCAAGGGGCTGCTAGGGCAGTGGGGTGGATTAGAAGACGACTTTCACTTCCTACACTGCATAGAGGGAGGATCTCCTAGTTCGGGAGGAGAAAGGGCTGTGACTAGAAAACTCAGAGATGCCATTGGCAAATGCAGAGGAAGAGTCTTTTAGCTTAGGTACAGTCAGGTGGCACTGATGTTAAAGAATCCACCTATAAATGCAGGAGACATAAGAGACGCAGGTTCGATTCCTGGATTGGGAAGATCCCCTGGAGGACATGGCAACCACTTCAGTATACTTCCCTGGAGAATCCCTACAGACAGAGGAGCCTGGTGGGCTATAGTCCATGGGGTCCCAAAGGGTGAGACATGAATGAATCGACTTAGCACGCACGCACAGTGTGTTGACTGAACAAAATGCACAACCTAAAAGTTGAGAGTTAGTATTTACGCAGTGGACTTTCTGAGGACTTCAAGTGCGAGACAAAGCATCTCAGATGATGCTGAGAAAACTGTTCTGAAGAGGAGAGGTGACGGGGCCAAGATATATACAGAAGTTTGCAACAAAAGACCAGGTAGTCAGAATGTCAGAAGGTGACTGTTAATAAAAGAAAACCAAATATCTCAGGCATGGCAACCCACTCCAGTATTCTTGCCTGGGAAATCCCATGGATAGAGGAGCCTGGGTAGGCTTCAGTCCAGGGAGTCACAAAAAGAGTCAGTCATGACCTAGCTGCAAAATAACAGTAACAAAATATCTCAGGTTAAGGAATTTGGCACTTGTCTGTGTATGGGAAGATTCAAGAGTCTGGGCTCACTGGAATTATTCCTTTAATATCCACCTCAGTTATCTGGGACCAGCATCCTGTGTTTTCTCATCCTGAGTTTCTTCAGGGTTCACCATTCTGGCAGCTGTAACTGGCTTGATGGCTCCAAGCTCCTTTGTTAACTGACATGGTAGCAATATTTTAGTTCTCAAGTCCAAAGGTGAGTGCTGCTGGTTGCTGGAGCCAGGGTGGGGTGCCAATGCTCTGAGCATAGAGGCCTGGGATGATGAGCTTCATGTGTTTTTAGCATGTTTTCTCCAAGACCGTCCTGTGAGGAATAACAGGGGTGGGAAGTCTGGAAGTAGCACAGGTAACCTCATGAATGAGGAGCAGACACCTGGCCAGAGCCAGTGCAGGGAGGGCTTGATAAGAAGCCCTGGATTCTCCAGACATGGAGCGCAGGGCTGGAGAGGAGGGCGGCCCACGGTGGGCAGGTCGCTGTCTTACATGCAGGCCTCCTCTGGTTCTCATCTTTGTCTTCTCCACTCCAGTGCCAGCTGAATGAATCGTTCTCAATCCAGGGACTGCAGGTCTGTTTCGATGTCTTTTGCAGTTGGGACTCCATCTAGATCCTAGGGCCTCCTGATCATTAAGGCCAGGAATGAGACAGAGGGGATGTCCAGTTCTGGGGGACCAGTCCCTCCAGGTCCACAGGAAGGACAGTCATGGGGGGTGATGCTTTGGAAAGGTCCTTGTGACCTCTCCTGGGGGCTCAAGACGTTAGTGATCAGCTTGGCCACTGAACAAGAGGCTGGCTCCTCTTCCAACCCCTGAGTCAGGTACAGAATCAGAAAGGCAGCAAGCAGACTGTGGATGAAAGACCCCAGGACGGGGCTGCCAGCCGCTGTTCTCCCCGTGTCCCACTGAAACCACACAGGAGGCATCTAGAGACCTCCCACCACGCCCCCTCCCCGCAACACACACACCAAAGGAAACAAGAGGGGACAGGATGCCAATCCATGACTCCATCCTTGAGCCACATCTTCTCCTACATTTCTGGCTCTCGTTCTGAATGTCTCCATCTCTGCCCGCCTCCCTCCACTATTAATCAGATGGGGGAGCTGTCACTACAAGGCTCCCTAATTGCTGAAAGCTGATAGTTGTCTCCTGGTTGAGCCCAATTGTAACAAACGCTATGAATAAACAGCACCATTTCCCCCAACCCACCAGTGTGCTGGGGAGCAAAGTGAGTGCGGTGCACACAGACGTGTGCACACACCACACACACGCACACACAGTCACAGTCTTCGCAAGCATATGGGGGCCGTCTCATCACTCTAACCTCCCTGACTTTTTTGTTCTCTCACTCTAGTTGTTTCCATGGGAACCACAAAAATAATAATAATCATGACAATAAAAGAGGAGGAAAAGCCTGCTGCGCTTCTGCTGAAAGGGACCTCTATTTATCAACACCTGGAGTCCACTGTCCTCCACGGATGCTAAATTCTAGCCAAATGATTCAATCCCGGTGCATCCCCCCACTGTATGGCCCTCCAAATTGCTTTCGGAGCCTTCTTAAAGAAAAGGGCTATGATCATGAAGGGCTGAGACTCTCACTGGGACAAATGAGGTGGAGACACCAGAGAAGCAGGGATGAGGAGGCCTGGGCCCCTGAGACTGGCTAGGGTCCCCCAAGGGAAACCAGGAGGACTGTCTTAGGAACACTTCCTGAAGCTACAGAAAGCCCGGGGTAGTTGGAAAAGCACAGGATGTAGAATCAGAGAAGGGGCTTGCCAGCTTACTTATTGTCGGTCTCACCAGCCAGCCAGCAGCCAACGAAAACTATTTAGTAATCTTCCATAATCCACGAGCAGGGCTCATCGCTGGCACAATACAGCTGTGGGATGCTCCCTGTCACAGCCCTCAGGCAGCACGGGTCCCACTGCAGACACAGACGGCAGGAAACGCGCAATGCGCAGTGTGGCCAGCACCCAGCACGGCGCCGGGAACAGCAGAGCCATTCAGCTCAGGTTGGTTGACTGACAGACGCTGCTGTGATGGGCAAAGTTCAGGGTACAACGCAATCCCTAAAAAGACAGAAGAGTGTGTGCACGCATGTGTGCGTGTGTGTGTGTGTTCAGGTTCTCTGAAGTAGCTGAGGGCTAAGGTGCAGCCTGAAGACAAGCAGGAAGCAGCCAGGTCAAGTGTGTTTGGGAGTGGGGAGGAGGGAGCTGACCCAGCATCTGTTGGATGGGTGGGTGGACAGATGGAGGCATACACTGGTAAGCCAGGTCTCTGGGTCCAAATTATGTGTTCTTCTGAGGACTCGGCAAGCATGTGTAACTATGACAGAGCTTCTGACCAGTGTCCATCCAGAAAGATCAGCACCACAAAGGTCCAGATGCAGGAGCAGGCCTGGGAGGAAGCCACAATCAGGTCAGAGTGTTGCCAGAATGGAATGAGGGATGTGGGGAGTATGGTAAGGGGAGCAGGTGATAAAGATGTGAGGGTGGAGATGAGAGACGAGAAGATGTCAGATGGTGAAAGACTTAGGGCCCTGGAAGCCCCATCAAGGAGGCGGGACTTCATCCTGAAAGGAGAAATCCAATGAGAAGTGCTAAACCGTGACAAGATAGGATCCACATTCAATTCCCAAGGCCGTCTCTGGCTGCAGCAGAAGGAGTGAATCAGATCAGTTTCAGCCAAAGGTGAGGAGGGCAGTTAGGGACAGTGGTCCCGAAGAGGGGTCAAGGTCACCTGAACTAGCCAAGTGGTGATGGGAATGGAGAGACAGGGTCAGGGTTGATGGACATTTGGGAAAAGAGACAGAGGAACTGGGATGACACCAAGGTTTCTGACTTTGTCCTCGGGGTGAGCGATAGCGGTGTGAGAAGCCAGTTTGGGAGAAAGCAAATGGAATGAGTGTATACTTGCTGAGTATGAGGTGTCTGTGGTCTGGACAGGACAGGGAAGGAGGGTCAGGGGAGGCCAGGCTGGACCTACTGGCCAGTAAGTCACCAGCACACAGATGGCCCTGGAGCCCAGGCTCACCAATGAGCCCCAGGGGGACAGCAATATTTCCACGATTGTCACAGGAAGTTGAGCCACAAAGATCCCAGTGTCAGGGAAGTGGTGGCAGCAGAGGTCAGGCAGTGAGGACCAAGCGTGACCAGGATAAGAAGCATCAGGGCAAACAAAGCCAGGAGGAGATTATACAAGAGCTGGAGAAGGAACATCAAGGAAAGGGCTTTATTTTAAAGAAGAGATAGATTTGATCATGTCCAACTGCTGAGGAGAAACAATAAGAAGTAAAATGTCAAAGGCATCAGAGAAGAAGGAGGATAAAACAAAGAGGCCGAGAGGGTGGGGTAAATGGGGCCCCAGCATCACTGGGAGATAGAGCTTTGGATGGGAGAGGACAGCTTTTCCTTTAAGGAGGACAGAAGATGGTGTGGAAGGAGGACTCAGAGCTCCAGGGCAAGGGGTTAAGAAAGCTCTTATATGATGGCATAGGTGTATTTTTCCTTCCACTCATTCCTCTGTTCATTCACCCATTTCAACATTGATTAGACGCCTACTAGAACATGTACTCACAGAGGATACAACTCATGTCATTAGACCTCTTTAAATTTAGAGATGATAGCAAATTTAAACAAGCAATAAAACATGTGGTGTTACAATCAGAAAGATAAGTAAACCAGGAAAGGATAAGTATGAGGAAGAACCTCCCTGAAAAAAATGATTTTGAAGCTAAAGAAAATTTACCAAAGGCAGAAAAGCCAAGTTAGAGGCAAGATAATCCTCTGTGAATAAGAGACAAACGTAGGAGTGACAGCGTTAAATGTTACGGAGAAGACTGGAAGTGGCCACTGTTTAGATGAGAAAGGAGACAAAACAGGGAAATTCAGAATTGCCAGGGTTTTCTGTTGTTTTTGCTTGTCTGTCTGGCAGTCTAGATCAGAGATGTCAGTAAGATCCGAGATAATGTCATTATGGAGATACCACGACAAATAATTTTCGGCTTTTCTCCAGCAGCACCCACAGTGACCTCTTCTGATGTATTTCCCACTCCCCACCATCCCCAGAATTCAGTTTGGCCATGAGGGTCTGAGGCAAGGACCCTGGATTAAGAATGCTGAGGATATTGGCACCGGAAGATGAAACCACGGACCACTCACCTCTGCCAGATACAGAAGGGAGCAGGGAAAGGATGATGCTGAGAGGCTCAGGAAAGGAGAGTGGTCAGTGAATCCTTGGACCACTCATCTTTGCCAGATACAGAGGGAGCAGAGAAAGGATGATGCTGAGAGACTCAGGAAAGGAGAGTGGTCAGTGAATCCTCCGTCTCAGTGGCGTGGAGGAGGAGGAAGAACCAAATGAGCAGGCTGGGGAGGGGCAGCAGGGGCGGCCAGGGCACAGGCCATCTGATCGCCTGGTTGAGCTGGAGAGCTGGGCATGATGGGAGAGCTCGGAGGAGACGCATGGATGGAAAGCTACCATGGAAGGGACATGAAGTGCACTCGAGATGGGAAGGTAAAAACACTGTATGGGCAATGTCTACTGAGTCATCGCCAAACCGGGCACTGCAGGCCTAGACAGAGGGAAGACTGCAGCCCTTGGGGGAAACTTTCTCTTTACCTCAGCTTCTTTTTTTCTTTCATACATTTTCTTTCTTTCTTTTTTAATATTTTATTTCATACTGGAGTAGAGTTGATTTACAATGTTGGGTTAGTTTCAGCTATACAGCAGACTGATTCAGTTACAAAAGATTCACGCACCCTAGTATTCATTGTAGCACTATTCACAATAGTCAAGACATGGAAGCAATGTAATTGTCCATCGACAGAGGAATGGATAAAGAAGATCTGGTACCTTCATACAACGGAATATTATTCAGCCATAATAAAGAATGAAATAATTCCATTTGCAGCAATGCGGATGGACCAAGTGATTGTAACAAACTGAAGTTAGAGAAAGACAAGTATCATATGATACCACTTACACATGGAATTTAAAAATATATATATATGGTACAAATGAACTTGTTTACAACATAGAAACAGACTCACAGACTTCAAAAAAGAAAGGATACATGCATATCCCCCGGCTTCTTTGGGGAAGGAAATGGCAACCCATTCCAGTATTCTTGCCTAGAGAATTCCATGGACAGAGGAGCCAGGCCAGCTACAGTCCATGGAGCCGCAAAGAGCAGGACATGACTGAGCGACTGAACAGCCTGACTTCTTATGACCATGATACTCTCCATTTCCCAAAAAAGTCGTGAAGGACAAAGAAGATCTCACATGAGAAGGTTATGTGCAAATGGTTGGCTGCAGATGTGACGGCTTCATTACACACAAACCATTGTTTCAAAACTGATCTTATTCAGGATGTGTGGTTCACAGCTTCATTCCATTTCTGCCCTCAAACTCTCACTACCTTGTTTTGTTTGTCTGTGAACGAGGATGATAATGGTCCCTACCCTCAGAGGTCCTCCTAAGGATTAGAGGAAACCACGAACACATACATGTGGTGCTTGGGAGAGTGCTCAGCACGTAGCAAGGGCTCTAGGAATTACACACAGCATGGGTGCTTTTCATCTTCCAAGTGCCAGCCACTGGGCTATTGCCTGCACTATTTCTCTGGTTTCTCTCCACGTGATTTCAGCCAAGTGTCAGTAAACGTAGAGTGATTTCAGCCAAGTGTCAGTAAACGTAGAGAGCTACTCTGGCTCTGAAAAGGGATAGTGTCCACCCAGTTGGGCAGTGAAGAAAGTCTTACGAAAAAGATGCTAGTCTCCATCACCGATGGCAACAGTGGTCTCATAGCTTTGGGGTCTTAGGAAATGAAATGAGGATGAAATACCACTGACCTGTATTTTCTGTGATGTATCTGTGTGCCTGTAGCCTGTCCGTTTGGCTTCCATGTACAGTATTTCTCAACAATGCACCCTCATTCCCAGACCTCACCATTTCTTGCACCACTCTCAGTCCTACCAGTTTGAAAGCCCAGATCTGGTCCTGCTTTCCGGCTTAGAGTGTCCTTTCTCACTCCAGTGACCACAGAATTTAGAGCCTGTACCAAATTCCTGAGCACTTATGTCTCTACCACATTAAATGGCCATCAGGACTGGAAGGGGATGGGTCCTTGCCTTAAGTCACATGTGGTTTTCTGGGTCCAGCCCCAGGCTGGGTGCATATTAGGAAGCCAGGTGCTGTTTCTCAATAAATTCTCTTGTCCTAATCTACCCGATATCTGATCTCCAAGCAGCCTCTCAGAAACATCATATACAACAGTAACATTTCACAGGTTTCTGGGATTAAAATACAAACCAAGGCCTGTTAGCAAGAGAAGACATCTCCATGGAGATGCATTTGAAAAGCTCTCACATTAAGTAAGGACCTGCAGGGTCTTCCCAGCTCATAGCAGAATAGGTCAGGGAGGCTTAAAGGGCTTACTGGCACCCACGAGAATACAGAGATGAAATGGAGGTAAAAGGTAAGCGGACAGATGGCTGGCCTCACCAGCAGGACTGGTGGTCAGCTCCTGGGACTGGCCATTTCTCATGGTGCCCAACAGTGGGCAAGGCGCTCCCCAGACATTGCCTGTTGGACTGAAGGATAAGTACCGCCTTTGTTAAGTGAAGCCGCCTCCCTTTGGCTGCTGGAGATTTCAGGCGAATGTTCAAATTCAATGATGATCTTTTTGGAATGGAATTTTAGTGTCAAGATAAGGTAGATGAGCCTGGTCTGTTCTCTGAAATGTAGTCCAGCTGAGTGGGCCATGTGGGCACAGCTGGCGGATGCCTGCTGCAGTGACTGCACATTTAGTCACTTGGCAAATTAAAAGATGTCCTACACAGGCTGTAAGCTCACTCTCAGTTGCCTACCCAATGGGAGGGCCAAGGGCAATTGATTTTGCAGCATTCTTTCATGATAAAACTCACCTGAGCTTCACAATGACTCCAGAATGAGGCTTTAAAGGCTTGGAATCTGAGAGCCATGAATTCACTTCATGTACGAAGAGGAATCCATGGAACTCTTCCTGTTTGATCACGTCCCCTCTTAACATCTAAATGCTCAGTACAATGTGCATTTCCCCCATTAAATCCCTATTCATTTTTGTGAATTCAACAGGGCCTATGAGAAAGCACCATATTTTGAAACAAAAGATCAACTGCAGGAATACAGGAGATGGAGCACTGCCTTAAACAATTCATGAAAAAAAAAAAAAAAACCTTATGTTTTTGGCGTGCATGTGCGTGCTTAGTTTCTCAGTGTCTGATTCTTTGTGACTTAATGAACTGTATGTACTCCTCCAGGCTTTTCTGTCCATGGAATTTTCCCAGGCACGGAGTGGGCTGCCATGCTCTCCTCTAGAGGATCTTCCTGAACCAGAAATCGAACCCACATCTATTGAGTCTCCTGCACTGGCACCAGATTCTTTACCACTGAGCCCAGGAAGCCTATATTATTGGCATTAATCCTAAATCAACAAAAATGTGTAATGTGAATGCCACAAGCTAAAGGATATAGCAACTGGATTAATTAGAGCATAAAATACAGACTCAAAGCAGGCAGGCTTCCACTGTGCTTCACCCTGGCCAGACCTCAACGGCATGTTCTAGGGCATCAGGACAGAGCGACAAGGGGGGGCAGGTGGACGGAGGTCAGGAAACGGGGCCCTTTCTACACCCGAAGATCAAATATGGCTCATTCACCCTGGAAAAGAGAAGTTCTGCGGTACAAGCGTCTTCCAGTGTGAGAAGCCTGCAACGTGGAAAAGGAGTTAGCCGGCATCTACTATAGAATGAATGGGTCAACTTTGTAAGACAGGAGATTTTGACACAGAAACAAATACAAACCAAAAAGGGGACAGAAGACTTTCTAACAATAGCAGCTAACGATGGAAACGATGGCTGCCCTATAAGACAGTGGAGTGTGATAGCATCCATGACGACGGGAACAAGAGCGACGGAAGCATCGTTTGGGGAGCATTAAAGAATGTTCCTGATGTTCTGCACTGTACCGTGTTGACGATGATGTCTAAAACCAGGTCAGCTGATTCTAAATCCTAAGCTCTAGCTATTCAGTTTTACAAACTCCAAGCCTCCCTCAGAGTCTGATGAGGATAAAGGAACAGCTGGCCACTGAGCTGGTGCTCCGGAGTATCAGCTTCTTTGTTACTGATAATGTCATTTTCATTATTATGCGTCACAGATGCCACCGGATGGAGGATGGAGTAGGTGGCTTCTCAGGCCTAATTCTAAGGCCTCTGGTTCTCAAACATATATGCGCACCCTCTGCAGCCCCGTCTCTTGGCTCTGACCAAGCCCTGCACCCCTTGCAGAGAGCATCCAGGATGCTGGTGGTGACCCCTCCATGCCACGGCCACCTGGGCGTCTCTGCAGAGTTTGCTCAGATCCCCGTGAGGTTCTGCACTTAATCCTAAAGTTGGACTTCTCTTTACTCAAATTCCATTCAGAATTGGCACAATTCCATTTGCTGATTCAAAAGGGGGAAAGAGGTTTCGAAAAGGCTTATAACAAAGGCTCATAAGCCTTATAGATCAAACAGCTCTTAAAGAACAACATTTTGATGAGTTAAGTGTAAAAGAACCAGAAACATATGGATTAAATTCCCCTTGAAATCTGAATGCATTTAAAAATTAAAGGGAAAAAGCACCTTAGCAGAATGCACTGGGGCCCTTTGCTGAATCAAAAACATTTAGAAAAACAGCGAGAGACATCCTGCCCAAGTGAGGCAGCTCCCCCTTTTTATCTGGCTTACTTTAAGTGCTGGCTTTTTTTTTCCCCCCAATATCTCTTAGGAGACTATTTCAGATCCCCAGTTTCCCTCGTTTCTTCTCCCTTGATGGCTAATTGCTGATGAACCAGATATTTGTGCGCTGGAAGAAGTACTTCATTTCTGAAATGGCCAGAGCCCACTGCTGGGTCACCTGGCAGCACTCACCCAAGAACCCAGCGCTGAGTGGGTGGCAGCAGCAGGCAGAGTCGCTCAGAGGGAGCCTGTGCTTTGCTCCCCAATACATGCCATAGGTCTGTGGAAGGCTAAGGCACCACCCATGGGCGTCAACCCCCCATCACCTGAGCCAGCCTCTCCACGCTATGCTATTTGAAGGTTATGTAGATAGGGCTGCATGCAGAGATTAAACTTGATTACCAGGGAGACAAAACACCATTCGACCTGCTGCGTCTATCTGGCCTATCCGGGTGGTCCAGTGCAGTGGGCTACACCCTTTACTCGACACCGATGGGGATCTGCTCATCCAGGGAAGAAAATCTCTTTCCTTTGTATTCATTTCTTAGGGCAACCTTTTTGCATTTTACTTTTTTACTAAATGTGTGATAATTTTGTTTAATATGCATTAGTAATGACACACTACTGCACAATTGCACTCATCTCACATGCTAGTAATGCTCAAAATAATCCAAGCCAGGCTTCAGCAATACATGAACCGTGAACTCCCTGATGTTCAAGTTGGTTTTAGAAAAGGCAGAGGAACCAGAGATCAAATTGCCAACATCTGCTGGATCATGGAAAAAGCAAGAGAGTTCCAGAAAAACATCGATTTCTGCTTTATTGACTATGCCAAAGCCTTTGACTGTGTGGATCACAATAAACTGTGGAAAATTCTGAGAGAGATGGGAAAACCAGACCACCTAACCTGTCTCTTGAGAAATCTGTATGCAGGTCAGGAAGCAACAGTTAGAACTGGACGTGGAACAACAGACTGGTTCCAAATAGGAAAAGGAGTACGTCAAGGCTGTATATTCTCACCCTGCTTATTTAACTTATATGCAGAGTACATCATGAGAAACGCTGGACTGGAAGAAANAGTTCTTTGGCCCATTTTTTTATTGGGTCATTTATTTTTCTGGAGTTGAGCTGCATAAGTTGCTTGTATATTTTTGAGATTAGTTGTTTGTCAGTTGCTTCATTTGCTATTATTTTCTCCCATTCCGAAGGCTGTCTTTTCACCTTGCTTATAGTTTCCTTTGTTGTGCAGAAGCTTTTAATTAAGGAAACAATTCCATTCACCATTGCAATGAAAAGAATAAAATACTTAGGAATATACCTACCTAAAGAAACTGAAGACCTATATATCGAAAACTATAAAACACTGATGAGAGAAATCAAAGAGGACACTAATAGATGGAGAAATATACCATGTTCATGGATTTGAAGAATTAATATAGTGAAAATAAGTATACTACCCAAAGCAATCTACAGATTCAATGCAATCCCTATCAAGCTACCAGCGGTATTTTTCACAGAACTAGAACAAATAATTTCAAGATTTGTATGGAAATACAAAAAACCTCGAGTAGCCAAAGCAATCTTGAGAAAGAATGGAACTGGAGGAATCAACCTGCCTGACTTCAGACTCTACTACAAAGCCACAGTCATTAAGACAGTATGGTACTGGATTATAAATCTTTAATGTATAAAAAGTTAAAAAGGAAACAATTATCCTAACTAAGAGTTGCTGAGTTTCTGCATTGTTTCATTTAAAACAGTCTAAACAGTCTTAAGTTAATTTATCTCATAATGTGTATGGCAGAGTCAAAGATTCAAGAAGAGAATAACTGATAAGAAATTGGCTCTGTCAAGGAGTAATTAAATAAACAACACTATATAATAAACACATAAACACTAATTATTACAGGACAGAAGAGTATGACTGGGCAATTATATTTCTTCCTTTTGCATATATTTCTGAGGAAGTAATTTTACTTCTGTTTTGTTGTTGTTGAGTTAGCCTTCAAGGATATTCTTCAGAAGTACAGAGGTACAAAGAAAAATAAAGTGAATATCATTAAGAAAGATTTCTTCAGCATCTTCAAACTAAAGTTTTTGATGAAGCTCCTAAATATTAGATACCTCAATTGTCAATTCTATAAAAAACGTCCCAAATTTTGTATCTTCCTAGAATCTAGTGAATAACTCTGTTTTGATTTGGTTCAGGACAAAATGAATGCAGATTATAAAATTCCCTAAACAATTTTTAAGGTAATACAAAAAATAAAAACATAAAAAGTCCCTGTGGACAGTGACTGTACCCATGAAATTAGAAGACCCTTGCTGCTTGAAAGAAAAGCTATGACAAACCTAGACAGTGTATTAAAAAGCAGAGACATCACTTTGCTGACAAAGGTCGATACAGTCCAAGCTATGGTTTTTCCATTAGTCATGTACAGATGTGAGAGTTGGACCACTGAAAGTGCTAAAGAATTGATGGCTTTGAATAGTGCTGCTGGAGAAGACTCTTGAGAGTCCCTTGGAATGCAAGGATATCAAACCAGTCAATCCTAGTGGAAATCAACACTGATTATTCATTGGAAGGTGATAAACCATAAAGTTCCAATACTTTGGCCACCTGATGCAAACAGCCAACTCATTGGGAAAGACCCTGATACAGGAAAAGTTTGCAGTCAGGAAGAGAAGGGGGCAACAAAGGATGAGATAGTTGGATGGCATCACTGACTCAATAGACATGAATTTTGAGCAAATTCCAAGAGATAGTGAAGGACAGGGAAGCATGGCCCACTGCAGTTCATGGGGTCACAAAGAGTCAGCCATGACTAGGCGACTGAACAACAATAACAAATAACGAAATGATCTTTCATTCCCAGAAGTCCCTAAGTAAACAATTGGTTGCAGAGTGTAATTTATGTTTACAGTGTTTAACTAATAGTTTGTAATACACTGTTTATAATACAAAGTTGTGAATTTTAGTATGTATATACAGTTTATTGCATAATTCTTTTTTCATAATTACTGTGTATAGTAAGTATATTTATACCTATAGTATGCCTTCTTAAAATTACAATACTCTAAATTTCTAGTGTATCATGTCTTTTGTGTGAATTTTTAATTTACTAAAATATTTACTATCTGGTTATGCCAGTCATCCTGACATTGGTGTCAGTAATATAGTAATGAATAAATCATTATTTGAATGCTTATTGGTAGGAAATAATGTCCATACTGCTTGAAATAGCTTTTATTTTCTTTAATATGGTATACTGGAATGCTGCAATGACTTTTGTGATTAAATTTAGCTTCCCAGTCGATGTAGTGGTAAAGAATTTACCTGCCAATGCAAGAGACACAAGAGACATAGGTTCAATTCCTGGGTTGGGAAGATCCCCTGGAGGAGGAAACAGCAATCTGCTCTGGTATTTTTGCCTGGAAAATCCCATTCACAGAGGAGACTGGCAGGCTACAGTATATGAAGTCACAAAGAATTATACATGGCTGTGCAACTGAGTGCACACACTCACAGAGCAATTTTCAAAATAGACAATCCATTACTAATGCTAAACATTATCATAACCAACATCTTATCATTTAATGGCTTGAAAACCCAATTTCTTCATTACTAATAATGCTTTGATTTTATTGTGCTCATTTTATGCATGATGATAATAGAAAATTCTAAACAAGTTGTTGAATTTTCTGGTTCCATGAGACAGTTCATCTTTCAACTCTGCTGTGACTGGATAATACCATCTCTGTACATGATGTGTTTGTTCTTTTAGCTCATCTTTCTATTCTATTCTCTCTCTTCTCCCCTTGAGGTTGCTATTATTCTTCTCTATCCTCCATCCCTTAACAAACTTTCCCAGCACACTTGACTCCAGGACCCCTTTGTGCCATTCTGAAAAAAGAACAGTATGTGAAATAAGCTTTAATAGGATATCTTTGCTTCCTATATAAATGCTGTAGGTAGAATAACATTGCATTATTTCTGTGATATATCATCATACTGTAACATTATTGCCAACAGACTTATACTATACTTTGAATGTGTTTAACAATAAATTTCTGAAAAGTATATCAACTGGGAAAAATGTTTATTATTCCTGATGAACTGACAAATTTCCTATTATTAAACACTGAGCATTGTATGATCAACTAAAGTTTTCCTTAATTGACAAGAAACTAGGAACCAGGAACTATAATGGGACCTCCTGCATGCATGCATGCATGCATACGTGGTCGTGTCTGACTCTTTGTGACCCCATGGACTGTAGCCCACCAGGCTCGTCTGTCCCTGGAATTTAGGCAGAAATACTAGAGCTGGCTCCCATTTCCTTCTCCAGGGGATCTTTCTGACTAAGGGATCGAACCCAGATCTCCTACGTCTCTTGCATTGGCAGGCAGGTTCTTTACCGTCTGAGCCACTAGGGCTTGGTAGCCCTGATTAAGAAAAGAAAATTCAAAATCATGAATACAGAATTAAGTGCAGGGTTATGGAAGGGGTTTGTATATGTTCAGAGGCTTGAAGCTTAAGTTTTATCAGTTATGTTATGCCCAACTGCTACTAGTTTCTTCTATCTTCATTCCTTAATGCACTGCTGCTGGGGCTCCTAAGTTGCTTCAGTCGTGTCCGATTTTGTGCAATGCCATAGACAGCAGCCCACCAGGCTCCTCTGTCCCTGGGAGTCTCCAGGCAAGAATACTGGAGTGGGTTACCATTTCCTTCTCCAGTTAATGCACTAGCTACCCTTTCATCTTTACACAGTTGGGATCTAATTGGTTGATTTTATAAAATTTCTGAAAAACATGGAAATTAGTAAAAATTGCATACTCACAGATTCTTTAAACTGAAAGCACAGAAATACTAGTTGGTTAACCTTTTCATTGATATCCAAGACTTTTTAATTTGGGTGTGGAATTAAGTGGAGGTTAGTTAATAACCTGCTGTTCAAAATATTCTGTTAAAAACTTTAGTTGATGATCTGCGAGAATGGCGTTGAAGAATATATACTATTATGTAAGAAACGAATCACCAGTCTATGTTTGATACAGAATGCAGGACGCTTGGGGCTGGTGTACGGGGATGATCTAGAGAGACGTTGTGGGGTGGGAGGTGGGAGGGGGACTCGGGATTGGGAGCTTGTGTGCACCTGTGGTGGATTCGTGTCGATGTATGGCAAACCCAATAGAGTATTGTAAAGTNGTGTCAGACTTTATTTTTTGGGGCTCCAAAATCACTGCAGATGGTGACTGCAGCCATGAAATTAAAAGACACTTACTCCTTGGAAGAAAAGTTATGACCAACCTAGATAGCATATTCAAAAGCAGAGACATTACTTTGCCAAGTAAGGTCTGTCTATTCAAGGCTATGGTTTTTCCAGTAGTCATGTATGGATGTGAGAGTTGGACTGTGAAGAATGCTGACAGCAGAAGAATTGATGCTTTTGAACTGTGGTGTTGGAGAAGACTCTTGAGAGTCCCTTGGACTGCAAGGAGATCCAACCAGTTCATTCTGAAGGAGATCAACCCTGGGATTTCTTTGGAAGGACTCCAGTCCTTTGGCCACCTCAAGCAAAAAGTTGACTCACTGGAAAAGACTTTGATGCTGGGAAGGATTGGGGGCAGGAGGAGAACGGGGCGACAGAGGATGAGATGGCTGGATGGCATCACTGACTCGATGAATGTGAATCTGAGTGAATTCCGGGAGTTGGTGAAGGACAGGGAGGCCTGGCATGCTGTGATTCATGGGGTTGCAAAGAGTTGGACACAACTGAGCGACTGAACTGAACTGATAATGACACAGAGATTTACCTTGTTAATAAATATGCATAATTATGGATGATGCACAATATATGATATATATGGCTTCCCTGGTAGCTCAGATCGTAAAGAATCTGCCTGCAAGGTGGGAGACCCGGTTCGATCCCTGAGTCAGGAAGATCCCCTGCAGAAAGGAATGGCTACCCACTCTAGTATTCTCGGCTGGAGAATTCCATGGACAGAGGAGCCTGGTGGGCTACAGTCCCTGGGGTCCCAAAGAGTTGGACTCGAGTGAGCAACAAACTCTCTCACTTTTCACCGTTTACCCATGCATATGATGGGGAGATATGTATTTTTAAGTTGCTGGTCTTTGTTTTACTTTGTATGGTTTATTCTCCTATTGGAGGATGTAAGCAATTAAAAAAAAATTAAAAACTGCTGTCAGATAAATAAAGCACTGGCCTTGGTTCAGACTCACCTGGGCTTGAATTCTGCTTCTGTCGCTCAGCAGCTAGATGACCTTGGGGAAGACGCCCTGGTTCTGAGGCTCCATTTCCTCCTTCGTAAAATGAGAATTTTCCTACCTACAACGGTTGTGACGGTTTATTGCGGAGCTGAGGAAAAAGTTGAATCCAGTGTTTCTGACAGAGTCCCTGGCTTCGAAAGTCTCAGCAATGGATAGCAACTACTGTGCTTTCTTCTTGCTGTTTGTATTTTGTGGTCACACATATTCTAAGCACTCTGAGTTTCCATTGAAATCTGACTTCAGGAGGCAGACACGGAGCACACATTTCAGATGGTCATTTTGAATCCGAGAGGACAGAGCAAGAGAAAGCTTAATTATCTCAGTTTGTCACTCATCGCATTTGTCAATGGATGTTTATAAAGCTGCCGACAAGCAAGGACAAGTCTGAAGTTTGCCCACCGTCTTTTGCTGAGTGTCTGGACCAACTCCTCCTGTGCTTTTTCAAATGTTATCAACGAGTCCATAGGGTTGGTTGCTGACAAAGACAGATATTTCAGGAGGGGGAAAAGTGTGGATAGTAAACACTGGCCTCTCATGTTGGCTGAATAGAAGATAACAGCTTCAACTTGCCAGTGACCTAGAGAAAGTCTCTTCAGTGGATACAAAAGGCAAAAAACTGCAGTTCACTCTGCCTCTTCTGGACTACCTTTTGTTATGTTCATTATAGTTCCTTCCCTTCTAAGCAAATGTGACTGTTAACAAGGATGTGAATGATAAAAATGACGTTATAAACAATATTGACAATAAGGTATAGAAACATGGAATGGGCGCTATTGGTTCACCAAAGACCCTTCCCGAATTATATTCATCCTTCAGTGCGACCTGATGAGACAGGTATTGCTATTAATTTACAAATAAAAAAATGAGTCTGAAAGGGAACCACAAAATTCATTACGAAAAGATAACCTGGCTCTCAAAAACTCGGGTTCATAATCAAAGCCCAACAAGTATAAGTTATTCTTCATCCAATCTCCTTTTTTTCACATAGAGNTAATTTACAAATAAAAAAATGAGTCTGAAAGGGAACCACAAAATTCATTACGAAAAGATAACCTGGCTCTCAAAAACTCGGGTTCATAATCAAAGCCCAACAAGTATAAGTTATTCTTCATCCAATCTCCTTTTTTTCACATAGAGGTGAAATTACTTTGTGAACTTACTTTCTTATTTTTCTGTTTCCCTATTCTCAGTGAGAATGTTGACTCTGGAAGAGCAGGAAAGTTGACCAGCATGCCACCATGGACTTGCGTCCTCAACAAGTCACAGTGGTGATTACGGCTTTTTCTCCAGTCCCATATCAGAATGTGATTCGCACAGCCTGTCTATCAGATACAGACAGGTCCAAACTCCAAGGGCCCACAATTTAAGCACATGGAGCAGCCATGCCTTCGTGACCGCATACCCCTCAACAGCTTTGCTGAACAGTTGCATCAGAGACAGGATAGCCCACGAAGCCTAACATAGTAACTGTTTGGCCCTTTGCAGTAAAAGTATGTTGACCCTTGGCTCACAAGAATCAAGCAGAGATTGTAGATAAAGCAAAGATATATTTAGCAAGCAGGACCATGGCTGAAAGTTGGTGACAGTTGCAGGACAACCATGTTTCAAAAACACATGCTCATTAGGTCAGATTAATGCCACTACTTAGCATAGAATGTATGGGGTGATCAATACTATTGTGTCCTTTTAAAAAAAATGATGAGAAGATGTCATTGATTATATACTTACCAACACTATCAACATTTACCTCTGTGCAAGTAAATGCCAGCAACATAAAGGTTACCAATTGCATAAGAAGACTTAGATTTTCACCCAATTCTCAATCATTCTGAGACAGATTAATAAGACCTTTCCTGCACTTTCTCTCCTCTCCTGATTTCTGCCTTTGGGCTGTTTTGCTTTTCCTTCAAACTTCCAGGGGAAGGGTGGGCTATGCAAAACGTCATCTTTTAATCTAAGCACTTGTAAACCTTTCTGGAAAAATGCTATGTGCTAAAAAAAATCTTCAGAGATAATGAACACTTTATTTTTAGATTTCTGTGTGGATTGCAATTATCTATACTCTGCAGGCTAATAATAGCTCAGGAAATCCAGAGCTGTCTAAAGATGACAGGGGCTTTGTTTGCAATCAAAACCATCAGAAACTCTCTTCTCATTTAGATATACACATGTGTAAAACAACCAGTCCTTCATTGTCTTAAGAACTGCCATATCAAGCTGGGAATCCCACTGGAAAAAGATTTCAGAGCAAATATATGTGGAACGTTTGCTGTTGGGCCACCAAAAATAATGCTTTACTTCTGTCATACTGTTTTACAAAATATATGTTCACATTTTAAGGTTTCTGAATTAGAAATGTACCTTATAATCTGTATGTGCAAGTAACATGGTACCCATCTTCCTATTTCTCCCAGCCCTAAAAAAGTTATCATTAAATCAACAAGCACCTGACAGGCAATGGGGTCTCAACTCAACAAAATGTATTTTCCTGGGCCACCGAAAGTGAATGAGAAGAAGTCCATTCTTCATGAAATATCTTGTCTGAAAGTAATCCTTGCTGCTGATAGAACAGGTCCAAGATGTCAAACCTCATATTTCTTCAGGGGTCCTAAGTCCCAAGGCAGATCTCTCCACCCAGCTGTATGAGGAGTCCCCACAAGGACAGTGAGAGTACCAGGGGGAAGACACAGCGAAATCGCTCGCAGTATCCAGGCCCTTCATCCCCAGAGCAAAACCGTCTCTCAGCCCATCATGGCTCGCGTCCCCATGCGCTCCTTTGCTCCAAGAAGTTATCAGGTTCCTCCCAAAGAAAAAGCCGCGGAGACAGCACTGTTTTCCCATTATCCCACATTTTGTTGCAAAATTAGCTGAGGGACAGTCTGTGCTGAGAGATAAACCCTCCTGTGACATTTCATGGACTTGCCTCAGCCAATTAGAACTGCCACTGTGACCGTGGCCAGACCGCACACATTCAAATCACACCAATTCCCTAAAAGCCCCCAAAGAAACTCCTTCCAGAGCCACCGCGACCTCCAGTAGGAAACTGATGGGCGAGTAGTTGTCCGTGTCCACTGATAACCCATCAAACTCCATCTCTGTGGCCAGGGATGAGGGCTGCCCGAAAAACAAACAGTGGAATCCCAAGACCACTGACTCAAGAAAAGGAAAGCTTTTTATGGGAGCAGGGGCTCCTGAGTCCAGGACTTACTGTAGCCTCCAAATGCAGCCTTGGACCACACAGGAGCCTAAACTGCTGGACAGATGAGTAAATTATGCTTGCTTCCAGACAGAATTAACTGTAGTGGTTAGCTTGGTGAATTGCACTGAGGAGCTTGGGACTGCAGTTTTTAAGGACAATTTCAGGTCAGGACAGTGAGTCTCTTCCTTTGCTTAAAGAGTGGCCCCTATATTCCTCACTTTTCTGGAGAGCAGGTGAAACCATTCCTCCTTTATAGAGTATTCACAGCTTGGCATTTCTGAAAGGTCATTTTTATCGGAGGAGCCAGGTACTCTGGAAAACTTAGTATTAATAGAACTAACCTGCTGCACTTTGCAGGCCAGTTATATCAGAACATTATTGCACGAGCATTCTAAGTCTCATAACTGTCCTATGAATAAGTAAATACCTCTGCTCCCATTCTTCCGGATAGATAAACTGAGACCCAGGAAAGATAATTCACAGGCCCAAGGTCTCCGATTTCAATTAAAATATTTTATTTTCCTTAGACAGATTCCTTTCATAAACACAAAAATTCCCATTTGAGCTCCCTAATTTTAATACAGAGGCCACTTACATTGGAAACCTTTAGCCTAGGCAACTGCCAAACTCTTTTTTCTTATGTCTATGACAGCAAGTCCGAGTGGTCCCCAGGACCAGGGAAACATCTCAGGGGCGTCTCTAAGTGGAGAGGCTCAGGGGCCGCAGGCAGAGAACCCTACGGCCAACCTCATTTCTCAGCAGTGACAACAGTCTTTGGATTTGTTCTGAATCTGGCCACAGAGTAACTTTCAGAAAGTGTCAGAAACGTGTTCTCTCAGAAGAGTTCCCAGGAGAAAAACCTCTCTTTCTCTCTGCACTAAAGTAAAAACACCTCCTCCCCGTGATCCACACAGTCAGTGTCATGATGGGGAATCGCTACAGTAAAATTAAAAAAAAAAAAAAAACAGAACCAGAAACCAGTAGAGACAGCCCTGGGTCTCTCTTGAGGAAGTGACAAGGAGATGTACGTATACAGCATTCTCTCAGAGAAACAGGCCTGCTGTCTTCCGCGAAACTAAAAATAAGGATGAGAACAAGAAAGATTTATCTGAGTCTGAGAGGAAGTTCTGACATTACCACAGTGGAATCTCTCCAGAAAGTCTGCTCTTTCCTCTCCATTCACATCTCCATTTAGTGTTTCCCTGAAAACGTAGCTAAAGGGAACTGTTCTGTCCCCACGGCTCACAACAATGGGATTGCCCAAACTATACCCACTCCCCACCAAACTCGGCTAATTACTCACCAACAGCAATATCAGAGCAACAAAGCAGTTTCATGCATATGTGTTTGAGGACCCTTATTGTTCTAAGAGATATCTAATTATATGTTTCCTCTGGAATCTACCCCCTGCCCCTCCCTACTTCCCTACGGGAGACACAGTAACACAATCAAAGAAGATTCTAAAGAGGCTTGTCATATCCTGGGGTTTACAAGACGTGGTATTCAAAAGGCAGTGATGTTAATATTGTTTTACAGGATGCTGACTGCTTGGGGGGTTTGCAGCCATCTGTGTGCATTAACCCCTTTCTATGTCGGGGGAGGTGCAGCGCGTGGCTCATCTGTGCGGCTGTGCTGATCACTGCCACCCGGCTCCCTCAGTCACTGACTCAGGCCAACGTTATCAGTTATTAGTGGCAAACATCTCCCGGTATGCTTTGGGCTAATAAGCATCTCCTTATTCTGCCCTAGCCAGTCCTCAGAAGAACCATTTTCAGCAGTACTTGGGAGTTCTCCAGGACTTGGCTGTAGAATATCCAGGTGTGTGAGGGTTTAAGAGCACAGATTTTATCAGATCCACCAGTTCAGGCTTCTAATGGAGACCTATTTTTACTGACGGATAATCTGGCTACCATATAAATGAGGCAGTATTTTACTGTTTATTAAATATGATAAAGTAATATTTTTGTGAATCTGATGAAGACTATGGACTCTGATTGCAGACAAATGTATGTTCTCACTCTCTTACACACACACACACACACACACACCCCTTATAATTCTAGAAAAATTCACGGCTGTCCTGAAGTTTATGTGGCTCCACCAGCCCCAGGCTAGGAAATTTCACTTTATCAGAAGTTTGCTAAGTCACTTCAGTCATGTCTGACTCTGTGAGACCCCATAGACGGCTGCCCACCAGGCTCCCCCGTCCCAAGGATTCTCCAGCAAGAACACTGGAGTGGGTTGCCATTTCCTTCTCCAATGCATGAAAGTGAAAAGTGAAAATGAAGTCACTCAGTCGTGTCCAACTCTTCATGACCCCATGGACTGCAGCCTACCATGCTCCTCTGTCCATGGGATTTTCCAGGCAAGAGTACTGGAGTGGGGTGCCACTGCCTTCTCTTCTGCTAAATATTGAGCGGGTTTCCCCCCTCCATTGCCCCCGACTCCTATTATAACTATATCTAATGGATTTTTTAAATGGAAAAAACAGTTTAGGAAGCTTCATTGAGGCCTTCTCAATGGGCTTACAGATGCTAATAAGAGCATTTAAGAATATCAAAAAAAAAAAAAAAAAACTTGGGAAAAAAAATCTAGCTATTACTTCAGTGAGGTGTATTTTTTTTTTTTTAAAGGAGTTGCCACAAATGAATTAAAAAAAATTTCTTTGGATGGTTACTTAGAATGGGATACATGAAATAGACATTTATGTGATTAAAACAAGATTTGATATTACTACACTACCTAAAGGTGGCTTCCGTGGTGGCTCAGACTGTAAAGAATCTGCCTGCCAATGCAGGAGACCTAGGTTCAATCCTTGGGTCAGAAAGATCCCCTGGAGAAGGGAATGGCTATGTACTCCTGGAGAATCCCATGGATTGAGGAGCCTGGTGGGCTACAGTTCATGGGGTTGCAGAGTCAGATATGACTGACTGACTAACACCTTCACTTCCAATGGATGTTTATTTATTTATTAAATTTTTAAATTTTATATTTGGATATAGCTGATTAACAACACAGCAAAGGGATTCAGCCATACATATACAGGTATCCATTCTTCCCTGAATTCCGTTCCCATCCAGGCTGCCACATAAAACTGAGCAGAGTTCCCTGTTGTATACAGAAGATTACCCATTTACAATACAGCAGAGTGTACATGTATATCCCAGCCTCTCTAACGATCCCTTCCCCTCATCTTTTCCCCCTGGTAACCCTGAGTTTGTTCCCTAAATCTGTGAATCTGCTTCTGTTTTTTTTAAATAAGTTCATTTGCATCTCTTCTTTTTAGATTCCACATATAAAGGATATCATATGACATTTCTCCTCTGTCCAACTTACTTCATCAGTATGACAGTCTCTAGGTGTCTAATGGATTTTAATGACTCTTTAATGGTCTTGGACTTTCACCAAATGACTTCCTCGCTGGTATGAAGACAATAGTCCACTAACATCGTGTTTTATTTTAATCTGTGATTAATATTCACCCCCAGCTGACTTCAAGTAAATGGTCCTAGATAATCGGGACAGGCCTCACCCAGATCAGCTAGAAGGCCATAAGGACAGAACTAGACCTCTGGGCAGGAGAAGTCCCACCATGAACAGCAGCTTCAACCTCCACTAGAGGCTTCAGCCGCCCTGATAACCTGCCCTGTGGACTCTGGACTTGCCTAGCCAGCCCCACAATCACGCAAGTCAATTCCCACAATAAGACCCTTAGGACACGGTTCCTGCTGCTTCTGTTTCTCTGAATTTTCACTAAGACAGATTTTAATACCAGGAAGTTGGGTGCTATCGGAACGAATACCTTAAAATGTGGAAGTGGCTTTGGACTTGGCTAATGGTTAGGTAGTCTGGAAGAATTCTTCGGTGCATGATAGAAAAAGGCTGTATTTTCTTAAACAGGTTACTGTCAGAAATGTGGACAGTAAAAACACTTTTGGTGAGGTCTCAGAAGCAAGTGAGTAAAATGTTATTGGAAACTGGAGGAAAGATGACCCACACAATATAGACGTAGAAAACATAACTGAATTGTGTCCTATAGTGAGTGGAAAGCTGAAGCTGTGAGTTACGAACTGGGAATTCCGCTGAGGAGAGTGTCAAGCAAAGGGTGAGACACATGACCTTTTGTTTCCTGCATGTAGTAAAATATAATGAGAACAATATAAATTGGGGAAATCTGTTTTTTAAAAAAGGTGGATGAATTGGGAAATTTTTAGCTTATTTAAATTGCAAAAGATGCCAAAATCAGGAAAATATGCTCTGTAGAGAACAACAAGGGTGGACAGCATTTCATTAGCACTAAAGACATCAGCTGGGACCATTCGGCCACATCAGCAGGAGCCACAAACAGATAGGGGTACATAAAAAAGTTCAGTGAAGACCTTTCTGCCTAATGATACGGTTTCCCATGATATTCATAGGAGACCCACAAAGTTTTGAGAAAATTTTAAGCAGAACTATTGCCAGCTTGGGCTGAAAATGGTGACAATGTGACAGAATAAAAGAAAACCATTGGGCTCCCCAAATTCTACAGGCAAGAGAAAGTGGAAGTCCACTCCAGTATTCTTGCCTGGAAAATCCCATGGACGGAGGAGACTGGTGGGCTGCAGTCCATGGGGTCGCGAAGAGTCAGACATGACTGAGCGACTTCACTTTCACTTTTCACTTTAATGCACTGGAGAAGGAAATGGCAACTCACTCCAGTGTTCTTGCCTGGAGAATTCCAGGGACGGGGGAGCCTGGTGGGCTGCCGTCTATGGGGTCGCACAGAGTCGGACATGACTTCTTGCATTCTTCTCTCATTAGGAAGAAGAGCATTGATAGAACTCTTTTCCTCTGCCTGCCTGCCACTGCATTCTAGAAGCAGGTGCCATGCCTTTTCGTTTCACAGGCCCATAGACAAAGTGGCATTCTGTCTTAGGAGGACTGTACCCAGACTGTCACCATACCTGATTAGATGATGAAAGTTAGGACCTTGAGGGCTGATGATATTTAGGTGAGATTTCTTTTACATGAGTTGATGCTGCAACTGGTTGAGAAACTTGGGGGTTTCAGGATAGGGTGAAGATATTGTGCACATGGAATGATATAAATTTTTATGGAGGAATGAGCAAACCCTAGTACATTATAAAATCTCTTTCAAAGATATCTACAGCCCTGGCCCTGGAGCCTGAGAATATAAATTCATATGGAAACAATTTGAAAATGAAAGGTCTCGGCATATGTAAATGTTAAGGATCTTAATGAGCAGATGATCCTGAATTATGCAGTGGCCCTAAATGGGTGCATTCTGACAAGAGGAAGGCAGAGGGAGACTTGAATACACTTAGAGAAGGCAAGTGAAGATGGAGCATAGAGGTTAGAGAAGCTGGTCTCGAAGGCTGGAGCGATGAATTACAAGTCCAGGACTCTTGACAGCCACTAGACACTGGAAGAGACCAGGAAGAGATTCCCCTTTATGGCCCCTGAAGGGGCTGTGGTCCTACCAGCACATTTCAGCCCAGTAAAAACTGATTTGGATCTTCTAGGCTCTAGAACTGTGAGAAAATAAATGTGTTGTTCTAGCTCATCAAGATGGTGGTAATCTGTTACAGCAGCCTCAGGAAACCAATACAGACTCTATCAGAAATGAAGATGAGGGACTTCTCTGGTGATCCAGTGGCTAAGCTCCACGCTCCCAATGCAGAAGGCCTGGGTTCAATCCCTGGTCGGGGAACTAGACCAGACGTGCCTCAACTAAGAGTTCACATTTCACAACTAAAAGTCCCGCATACAGCAACGAAGATGGAAGATCCCACATGCCATAATGAAGACCTGGCAAAGCCAAATACATAAGTATCAATATTTTAAAAATCAGGTGAAAAAGATATGACTTTCCTTGAAAGAGCTCATAAGCTATATAAGATGAAGTGTCATGAAACTCCAACCCAGGACTGGCAATGATACAGATCACAATAAAGCAAATGAAATGTGAATAGCTTGGACTGTTTTTGCATCAACAGGATTCACAGAGAGCAAGGTGTGTGAAGCAGGCAGGAGAAAGGAGGCAGGGAAGTAGAGAAGACGATGATGCTCCATGTGGAAGAATCATGACATTTGTGGTTCTGAGAAGTGGTACAGCAGGGTCACAACCGGCCAAGAGCTAAAAATAGGATGCTACAGCGAGCAGTCTCTTTGAGATGTTCTGCTGCTGCTGCTGCTGCTGCTAAGTCGCTTCAGTCGTGTCCGACTCTGTGACCCCATAGACAGCAGCCCACCAGGCTCCCCCGTCCCTGGAATTGTCCAGGGTCAGTGAATTCTCCAAGGTAGTGACCCTCAAATCGTGCTTTATGAGAGACACGGGAGAACTATAAAAAGATCTAAATCCACTGGCTTTTTTGTTGTTGCCGTTGTTTCCTGGTCTACTCCCCATTCCTGAACTTGATGTTGGGAAAAGAGACTTCCCAAGAACACAGAGAGAGCAACAAAGAAAGGCAGGAGAGCCCAGTGGGTAAAGGAAGAGCCCCGGCATCTGATGGAGCTGAGTTCAGATGAAGTGCCTCTGTGTGTCCACAGATAAGTGACTGAACCTTTGTGAGTTCAGTTTAACCAACAGAGGTAAGGACATCGGCCTTGCCTGGCTGTTAGGACAACTAGCTAATGTTTGCCACACACCTGCACAGTTCCTTGAACTTAACTCAGTATTCAGTAACAGTAAGTAAGAGAGAAAGTCAGGACTCCCCTCCGGACAGCTGATGCTTCCTTTCCACCATGAGGCTAGAAACCTGTGTTCAAGGCAGAATGTGAAGTCCCTGAATGGCACACCAAGGGTCTGGACTTTATGATACAAGCTAGGATCCATGGAGAGGCTTTCAAGGATGGAATAGCATAGGCTTTTCTGTTTTCCAGACAGATGGCTGTCTGGTAGTGGAAAGATCAGTCAGAAGGGAGCTAGTCTGGACTCTGCTGCAAGAAGTTCTGGGAGGTAGATAATGAAGCCCTGATTAAGACAGAACAAGAAGCATATTTCCAAATAGTGTGCTTGCTGATTTGAGATGATTTTTGAGGAGGCAGACAAGTGACCGCACACATGTGATGACTCAACGGCAGAAAGATGTGGCAGGCATGTTCGTGCTGGTGAAGAATTGGGGGCAGCCTAATTACACCAGGCTACTCCAGAAGGGGCATTGAGCCTGGCATCTCTTCTGAGAGAGCTGATTATGAAATGTCACAGTGTTCAGTGGCTGGGAATGTATGCAATGTTTACAAAGCCTGCCTTTCATGATTTCTAATGATGTGGACAGCCAGCTGCATATGTCACTCCAAGAGCCATACATTCTGGGTACAGATAGGCCAGCAGCAACATGCAAGCCCCTAATCTGTTCCTTTGAGAGTAGAGACAAACATGCTCTTAGAATTTCAGCATAGGGGCATATCCTTGCAGGGGATGGCTACAAATGCATAATATCACACTGTACTTCACAACAAAGCAGAAACGCAGAAATACACAGGCAATGAGTCATGTTCTGGAAAACAACTGAAATGCAGTATTTTTATGAAATGTTCATCCATCTGAAATAGTGAGATATGATGCCCTGACCCATAATCTAAGGTGGTGGCCACTTAAACTGCCTTCCCTTGGAAAAGAAACCATGTTGGCTTGAAGAAAGATGAAATGGAAGGGAACCATGGGGTTCAAAGAGCAAATAAATATCTGTTCATCTTCCCCATCTGCTCCTCTGGCTATTTTCAGGTTTGTCTCATGCACTGTGTTATCTGGGATTTTGTGAAGCTTGTCTTAAATCATCCAAAACCGGTATCATCAAATCCTCTCCCTTAAAGAAAGCACTGCATGGTGGGAGCCACACCACTAACTCCTCACTCCTTGACAGTCACCTTGAACTTGTCCTGGCTGAGTTTTTGCTCATCTTTCATTCTGGTACAATTTAGATACTCAGGGCTGTAGTTGATATCTGTGTGCCGTTTCCATTTGGGTAACACATGCGTAACCTAACTGCAACTATATATGTAACTTTGCTACATTGTGGTTATATATATATGTTTATATGGGACTTACCAGGTGCTGCTAGTGGTAAAGAACCTGCCTGTCAATGCAGGACACATTGACGCAGGTTTGATCCCTGGGTCGGAAGAGCCCCTGGAGAAGGGCATGGCAACCCATTCCAGGATTCTTACTGGAGAATCCCATGGACAAAGGAGCCTGTTAGGCTACAGTCCACGGGGTTGCAAAGAGCTGGACACGATTGAAGCAACTTAGCATGACACATTTATATATATATATATATATATATATATGTTTAACAGACAGACATACACATACATACATATATATGTATCTAAACTGTGATTTTATATATGCATATTATGTATCTAGAGAAAAAGATCGTCATTATCAGATTCTTTAAAATAGTGTGTAATGGGAATTCCCTGGTTGTCCAGTGGTTAGGACTGGGCGCTTTCACTGCTGAGGACCCAGGTTCAATCCCTGGTCAGGGAACTAAGACCCCACAAGTTGTGCAGACAAAAAAGGAGGGAAAAAAGCAGTGTGCAACTCCTAAAGGTTGACTCTTGGCGTTAAACTTTCCCTTTTTCTCCCCACTCTCCTTCTCTCTTACCCGCCCTTCTTTCTCCCTTTCTCTCCTCGTCCTTGCCGTCTTTCTCAACACACCCGCCCCTGCTCAACTGCCCCTGCACTCGAGGTTTTAAAGAGAATCGGGCTGTGCCCTCAGTGCTCCAGGACAGAACATCCTGTCCCCTAAACTTACTGCTTCTTCGGCCAAGCTAAGTGGGTTCTCACTGAGTCTGACTCTGGAGACAGGACCAGCAGATTAAATGGGGAGATGCTGAAAGGATCCGGTTTATGGCAAGCCCTGTGTTTCTCCCCTTTGTGTGGAGAAGGTCAAGTGGAGGCTGACTCACTAAGAGCACGTCTCACTCTGTTTCCATTGCAGCCAAAGCCCCAGGAAGAAGAGGGGAGAACTGTACCTTCCTCCTTTGCCTGTTATGCCCTCTAAGACACAGAGTCGAGGATCAAAGAGAACATGGATGATCAGAGATCCACCTGGCTCCTCGCAATGCTGGACTCATCTCCAGCCACTGAAGTCTGAAGGCTCTGAAATAACTGAACATCAGTTCATGGAGTGGGTGGGGAGAAACCTGGTTCCATGAACGAATTGGGTCCTGCTGAATTGGTAGATTCCTGAAGCTGGTGCTGTCTGTGAAACTGCGGTTCACTCTTCTTGACCATTTCTTTTTTTTATTTATTGAGGCATAGGTGCTTTAGTTCCTGCTGTACAATGCGAAGCAGCTCTATGTATACACTCATCTCTTCCGTCTAGAGACTCCCTCCCTCCACCCAACATCCCACCCCCTAGGTCATCACAGAGCACTGCACTGAGCCCCTGTGCTATACAGTGGGTTCCCACTAGCTGTCTATTTTACACCTGGTGGTGTATATCTGTCAACCTCAATCTCCCAATTTGTCCCACCCTCTCCTATCCTACTGTGTCCAAAGTCTGTTTTCTATGCCTGCACCTCCATTCCTGCCCTGCAAACAGGTTCATCGGTAGCATTTCTCTAGATTCCACATAGATGCGTTACTATATGATCTGTTTTTCTCTTTCTGACTTGCTTCACTCTGTATGACAGACTCTAGATCCACCCACGTCACTTCTTATCAGTTCTTCCTCCAGCTGCTCTGTGACCCTCCACCTGCCTCTTTAATAAAAAGAGACATCTTACGAAATGACTCTCCAGGGCTTTTGCATTCCCATCCCTCGGGATGATGGCATTCCTGGAAGAATTAGGGGTTCCCTGTGGCCTTCTGTCTCCTCTTCTCCGAGGCTCCCGCTGACGACACATTTCATTACTCCAGCTTCCAAAACATGCTTCCTATGACTTTCCTGTAAATGGACTTTCCAACTCCCACTCGTCACTCCCCCCAACCCCCCAACTCCATCACCCCGCTCCAACCCCTTCTCCCTGGCATGCCTTCTCACAAATGCACAAGAGACTGAGAGCCTTGGCCTTCAGTTTCTTTGTGTAATTCACTCCATGGAGTTTCTTTCTCAATAAAGGACTTCACTTCTATTGACTTGCAAAGACCACACATTTCAAGTGCAGCCAAAACAAATCAATGTCACATGAGCCAAATAAATCCTTCTAAGGATTCCAAAGAACTAATGATCTGCAGTCTTCTCACTCTCTATATTTGGGTGAGGGCTGGTTACATTGTATGTGACCCCAAGACAATCTAAAATATTAAGCTGCTATGTAAAATATATACATATGTCTAAAACACACTTCTGGAGGGGGAAGCCTTTTTGAAAGATGTCCCTCATTGCATGTGCCTTCAGTACACTCTTTACTCCTTCAAATCACACCATGTTCTTCAGTCATGTTCATGAGATACTTTAATCCTATGAAAGTTGGCTTTCAAAAAAAAAACCCATTTATTAGACATTCAGAACAGGACCATTAAAATAGTTGTTAGAGAATGAGACTGAAGGCTTTTGCTCTGTTGTTTGGAATGAGCTGGGTTAGCATCTGCCAAGTCTATTCTTGGCTCTGTTTTTCATGATTAGCCCCTCACTCTTCCCAGCTCAAAAATATAAACACAAACAGATAAAAATTACTATGTGACACTGTTCCTCTTTCATGCCCTGCTGGAACATCTTGAGCTAGGTTTGGTGTTACTGACCGCAGGGTAATTTTTTTTTGCACCTGGGGTGGTAAATTACTTCCAGGTGAGGCAAACCCAGATGGCCTCAACTTTCCTGGAGTTGATGAAAATGATTGTACCTGCTTCAGAAAACGACCAATCAAACACCAGGGTTTGATTTACCATGGTAACATCTCAGCCAGTGGCTTCTGCAGTGTTAGTGGAAGATGTTGAATCTACCAATTAAAACTAGCAAATGACACCCCCTATCCGATGCACACACACACTCGCATCACATTATTCTAAGAGCCTGCGCACAGCCAGCTGCTGCTGAACAAAAGGAAAAAATTTTTTTAATTATTGAAAAATCAGGGCTCCTACCTGGTGACAAACAGAACAATAAAGCTGGTTTGTAACCCTCCTGCCACCATCTACCACCGCACAAATACAGAAGATGCTTGAACTGTTTAATTGTCTTGGATCTCTTGTGACGTTCATATCCATTTGGCAAGGATACCCATAACATAGGAGTGGGGCAATTTTCTCACTTATGAGTTATCAAATGTCTCCTAAGTTGGGCATATGCATTCAGTATTCTGTGATTATCAGATGCTATTAGATTATCATGTATTTTCACTCTCTGGTTCATAATTCAATACAATTCAATTTCTTTCTGTTCAATTCAATTTGATTCCATCTAATTCAATTTAATTCAATACCTTCATTAACCACATACTCTATTAGTTACAAGCTGGTATGAAAATTAAACACAACCCCTCCCCACACAAGGAACTTAAAATAATTGATCAGCAACTGTTTGAGAGACTTTTATAACTGTAGCATGAGCATGCTAAACATTAGTGAGTGTGACACCAAAGGTGTCAGGAAGGACTTTCATATGACTGTGACATATTGTGTGACAGAAAATAGCTGGTCCTGCTTATTTTATGTATATTTACTTATAAACATACTGCAAGGCTATCATGATTCTTGAGGAAAAATGCAGCTAGAATGAATATGTTTTGAAAGACAAAGAAAAAGAAGAAACAGGAAAAAAAAGTGTGCTGCAGCATGACAATATCTTCAATGCAGCATTAACAGTAAAAGGGATAAAAATCTAGCTGCATTTTTTTACTCCTAAAATCACTTAGATCTTCATTATTTTTCAACAGAGCAAAAGTGTTTGCTTTTGCAGATGTTCTAACACAAATATTCACTCTCCAGACCAATAAAAATAGCAGTCGTGTGCAGTTATGACCACCAACACCATTTGTAGACACGTAAAATCAGAAAACATTAATCACACCAATATGAAGCAGGCAATGCATGGATTTCTGCAGCCTCATTATTCTGCAGCCTCAGGTCACAACCCCATTGAAGAAAAAGGGTAGCAGCCATAGTTTCACGAGAGAAATCTGAAATAGTATATACTACTCCCAGGACTGGAAGTTGAAGTCTGCTTTTGGTTTCTATAAACAGTTTTCATCAATAAGACGTGATGGGGCAAAGCATTTTCTATGTCGCTCCACGTTTCTGATCTACTTTAGTAAATTTACTGCTTTATCAGTAGCAAAAAGCTCTCTCTCCCCCAGCTTACATCAGTGAAGGATAACACTTCGAATAGCTCACTTTATTTTGCCTGTTAAGTTGCTTCAGTCCTGTCCACTTCTTTCTGACCCCATGGCCCATAGTGCACCAGGCTCCTCCATCTATGGGATTCTCCAGGCGAGAATACTGGAGTGAGTTGCTAGTCCCTTCTCCAGGGGATCTTCCCGATCCAGGGATCGAACCCAGGTCTCCTGCATTGCAGGAAAATTCTTTACCATCTGAGCCACCAGGGAAGCTCTTATTTTAATGTCCATGGTTCCATTAAATGTGAATGCCTTGTTCATCCATGGCACATTAATTAGCATTTAAAATTTAGGAAGTTCTCACTCTAGGCCATGGGGTTGCAAAGAGGTGGACAAAACTTTGTGACTAAACAACATTCTGGGCTAAACTCACTTAAGGAAGCAAAAATTTAGAAGACTTTCCCTTGTCTGTGCTTCCTCTCGTCCCATCCTTTACGCATGTGTTCATCAGCTCATCATCAGTGTAAGCTCGCCTTCTGTAAGCACTGTTGATTCTGCCCTCATGGAGCTTACATTTGCTTGGGAAAGAACAGATACCAAACAAACAGGATACATGAATGGCTATCACACTTGCCTTTTAGGTAGTAGAATCTTCTTGGCCAATGGAATCCTTCACTGAAAGTTCCCAAGTTATGAAACTGAGCTGTTTATTTGGGGTTGGGATGGGAGGATGTATAGGAACCCAGGATTGCAATCCAGGGCCCTTTTTTATTTCATTTCTTTTTCTATTTAATTGGAGTATAGTTGCTTTACAATGTCATGTTCATTTCTGCTGTACAATGAAGAGAATCAGCCACATGCATATATATATTCCCTCCCAGGTGGGCCTCCCTCGCCCTCTACCTCCAACCCTCTAGGTCATCATAGAGCACCGAGCTGAGCTCATCCAGTTCTAACAACTCTCTCTTCTTCCCGCTCTCTGTGTTAAATGGCAAAGTGTGAGACGAGAGTATAGTTTAGTCATACTCTCTATTTACTGAATAAAAATAAATACGTTTCATTTTTTTTAATTACAAAAGAGGAGTATGTACTATTTCTCCACCCCCTGCAAGAGTGACTTCATAAGTAAAAATATGCTCTCAAGAGTTCTTGCTGCCCTGCACTTCCCACCTGTCCCTCTCCCCTCCTGAAAGCATTGCACTCAACATGGAAGACCCTCTGCTCTCGCAGCCTTCCTAGAAGATCCACTGCAGAACCACAGAGAGAACCAGCATTTACTGAGCACCTTTTGTGTTGTGGGTCCCGTGCTAGATGCTAAAGGTACAGCAAGTGATACTGAGATGCTAAGGATGGATTATGGCCAGGATCATGCAGGTGAAGAAGCAAAGATTTGGAGAGGGCAAGGAGCGAGGTCAAGGACACCCAGCTCCTGGCTGAAAGAGACGGGATTCAAACCCCAACCCACTGGGTCTTCTGTTCGCCTGCCACGGCCTCGTTGCCTCTGCGCCACCGTGCTGCGCCTCTGTCACATGCCCCCTGCGTTTCTTCTCTCTCTCCATCTCCTTTGGCATCTCTCTCTCCCTGTCCAATTCTCTCTCTCCCTCTCATACACACATGCTTCCCCTCTGCTTGGAAATACCCACTCCTGAAGTGGAACACTTGGAAGGTCCACATGGACTTTCTCTTCCCTGCCCCGCTGACTGCTGTCCCAGGCTGCAGCTGCTGTTCCTGAGGCCACAGCGCCAGCAATGCCAAAAAGCTGTTTTTCTTCCACTCTAGTAAACATGTTTCTATTCACTTGTGAGTTTGTGCGTTTGTTTATCTGATGAGTCCCTACCACTGGAGGAGGAGGCCCAGATACTGTGTTAACCCCTCCCAGGCTGTGGCTCTCCAGCAGCGCGCTCTCCCCATGCCTACCTCGGCCCCGGACACAGGGCTCCACTGAGCTCAGACGCAGGGCTGGAGGAAGGAAGGTGTCTTTGAGGTGAGACTTGGAGGTGAGCGGGTGAGGGCATAAATAGAACATCTGCTTTCATTATCTGAAACAAATTTAGTGCCAATAAAAGGTGTTCAAGTGAGAAGGCTGGGGATGGAAATTGACAGTCAGAAACACAACCATACCTGATCCCACCTCTAAGGCATCAAATCCCCTGCAACAGGACTTAACTCCATCCGGCCCCTCGGCAGGGAGCTTGGACCCTTCTGACTTCATTCTCTGGCCTGCCAGCTTTTCTTAAACCTTTAGGATGTCAAATAATACTGTCTTAAGTGGTTTATAAAAACTCACTCATTCAACCTTCACGAGGGTTCTAATGAGTCACAGAGAGGTTAAATGACGTGATCGAGGGCACGCAGCTAGTGAGCAAGGGAGCCAGGGCTGAACGCAAGGAGTTAACCACAGTGCCGTGCCGGTTATTGACCAAAGGACATTTATTTTTAGACATATCCTGAGACCTATAAGTGAATTGATGGGAATTTTAAATTTCTTTCTAAATAAATTAATGACCAAAAGCCTGACATGGTAGCTGTGTCCATGCTCTTCAGTCAGTTACTATCTGCCACCTGACCTTGGGTTAGTTATTGAATCTCTAAAAGCCCTGGTCTCCTTACCTCCTCAATAGGGGTGATGGTCACATGTGGAGGAGATAGACTGAGGGAATAACGTTTCGGAAGCAGCACCTCACTCTTTACTCTGGATGCCCATCCCTGGACAATGAGATGTCAATCACAATGACACAGGCAGGGCCTTTTAGAGGATGGAGAAGAAACCAAACCAAATCAGATGAAACCCACACACACCCCACATTCATTTGGTACGGATTTCAACTCTTGACGACCACAGTTACTGTCAGCAGAGATCTGAATCTCTAAATGTCCACAGCAGTCACGTTCCCAGAAAAAGCATCATCCCCCTGCCCCGAGGGCAGTGCACCTTAAAAGACACTTTCTGAGAGCTCTTGAGACTCTGCCCACATCTGTCCCATACCCACTTCCACCCTCTTCCATCCCTGCCCCAAGCCCTTTGAAGTCTTCATCAGGACTGCCTACCTCTATTGTTCACCCCTTGCAGCATCAAGGTCCTGGGTGCCATCCTAGCAGGAAGGGCAGCTGGTCATTTGCCACGACCTCTATCTCAATCCCATCATCTCACAGAATTACTTGGCTAAGTTTGTCATAAGCTACACAAACGCTTGGACTCGTTTTAGGAAAGTCATCAGTACTCCCTAAAGGGATTCCTTTTCTCCACTCAAGGTAGATTGGCGACACCCCTAAGTCTCCAGGGGCTCCCAAGCTGAGGTGTCCCCTCTGGGTGCTCCCTCCTCCTCCCACTGCACCTGGGTCTGGATGCAATAATGCTCACCTGATCCACTTACCGGAGAAGGCAATGGCACCCCACGCCAGCACTCTAGCCTGGAAAATCCCAGGGACGGCGGAGCCTGGTGGGCTGCGACATGGAGTCGCACAGAGTTGGACTCGACTGATGTGACGTAGCAGCAGCAGCAGATCCACTTACAGTCGCCACCACAAAGATACACTGGCAAACTCACTCTGCTTCCATCCATTTCTCCTCTCTAATGTGAAGATTACCACTACCCCCTTCCCATCTTAAAGGAGTATTTTGAGTAGAAATGCCATAATAAACACAAAGTTGCTTTGAGATCTTCAGAGAAAGGGTTTTATATGGAAGTGCATTCCACAGTATCTGTTGTGTATGGCTAATTCACTCTGCTGCTGTTGTTTAGTCACAAGTTGTGTCCAACTCTTTTCGACCCCATGGACTGCAGCACACCAGGCTTCCCTGTCCTTCACCATCTCCCGGAGTGTGCTCAAACTCATGTCCATTGAGTCGGTGATGCCTTCCAACCATCTCGTCCTCTGCCGCCCCCTTTTCCCTCTGCCCTCAGTCTTTTCCAATTCACTTTGCTGTGCAATATAAACTAACACAGCACTCAAAGCAACTATAGCAAAATAAAAATGATGAACACTCAGTCACATCCAACTCTTTGAGGGCTACATGTCCATGGGATGGACATGCTCAGGACAAGATGGTTGGAAGGCATCACCGACTCAATGGACAGGAGTTTGAGCAAACTCCGGGAGATGGTGAAGGACAGGGAAGCCTGGTGTGCTGCAGTCCATGGGGTCGAAAAGAGTTGGACACAACTTGTGACTAAACAACAGCAGCAGAGTGAATTAGCCATACACAACAGATACTGTGGAATGCACTTCCATATAAAACCCTTTCTCTGAAGATCTCAAAGCAACTTTGTGTTTATTATGGCATTTCTACTCAAAATACTCCTTTAAGATGGGAAGGGGATAGTGGTAATCTTCACATTAGAGAGGAGAAATGGATGGAAGCAGAGTGAGTTTGCCAGTGTATCTTTGTGGTGGCGACTGTAAGTGGATCTGCTGCTGCTGCTACGTCACATCAGTCGAGTCCAACTCTGTGCGACTCCATGTCGCAGCCCACCAGGCTCCGCCGTCCCTGGGATTTTCCAGGCTAGAGTGCTGGCGTGGGGTGCCATTGCCTTCTCCGGTAAGTGGATCAGGTGAGCATTATTGCATCCAGACCCAGGTGCAGTGGGAGGAGGAGGGAGCANTCTCCAGGCAAGAATACTGGAGTGGGTTGTCATGCCCTCCTCCAGGGGATCTTCTCGACCCAGGGATCAAACCCGGGTCTCTTGTATTCCAGGTGGATTTTTTACTGTCTGAGCCCCTAGGGAAGCCCAAATCAATTATATTCCAATAAAAATTAATTAAAAAATCATTTGACTATTTTCAATGACTATGACCCTAATAGGAATCAGTTGCTTTCATCCACGATAATGTAGACAATGGCTTTGTAACTAAATTGATGGATTTGCTTAAAGAAAAAAAAAAAGTAAATCGAGACTATAAGGTGATAATCCTGACTCTTCTATGGAATGTACACAGCTATAGATCAAATTCAGGCCACTTCTATAGCGGAAGCCAAGGCACACTATTTTAATTTTATTTCTTGGTTGAATTTTGTTGGGTAACCCTATCGGTGCTACTGTAAATAGAGTCCAAATATCAGTGCAGCTACTCTGGGAGATGGTGAAGGAGGGGAGTCTGGAGTGCTGTAGTTCACGGGGTCACAAAGAGTTGGACACAACTAAGCCACTGAACAACAGCAGTAATTCTGGGGGGCAGCTGACAGCTGTACTGGAAATGAAGTGAAAGTGTTAGTCACTCAGTCGTGTTCAACTTTTTGGGACCCCATGGACTATAGGCTTCCAGGCTTCTCTGTCCATGGACTTCTCCATGCAAGAACACTGGTGTGTGTTGCTATCCCTTTCTCCAGGGGATCCTCGTGTCCCAAGGATCGAAACTGTCTCCTGAATTGAAGGCAGACAATTTACCATCTGAGCCGCCAGGGAAGCCCATGGCTACGAAGGGAACCTGCCAGTCAGAGTAATCAGTCTGAAGAAAAGAAAGAGCGCACAGTCACTGCAGGCCTTCCATTTCAGGGGCACCTGGGCAGCTTCAGAGACGATGAATGCTCTATCTGAGGTTTTGAAGCAAGCATTTGCTTGCTGCTGCTGCTGCTGCTAAGTCGCTTCAGTCGTGTCCGACTCTGTGCGACCCCATAGACGGCAGCCCATCAGGCTCATTTGCTTATTATTTGGAAAGTCGGGGTTGGGGAAGAGAAAGTGTTTCTTCTTTATTTCATAGTATTTCCACTCAGAAGGTCAGTCTCTGCCCTCACTAACCCTCTCTCCCTTCTCACATCCCAAGGGACCATGCATAGATTGGCCCAGAATCTCAGAACCCCTTTCTCTTGCATTAAGAGGGTGACTGGAAGGTACCCTACAGGAATTCCTGTTTCGGCACCGAGATTATCCTTATCCTTGGCCTCAGCAGGGTGAGGAGAGCAGCTGTAAGAGTTAACAAGACCTGAATCTAGTGCCTGGGTCTGACTTTCATTTTTTGGCCATATCCTCACTTTGAACACGGGGAGAACAAGCCTTTTAAGAGGTCAGGTTCCAGTGTCAATCTGGCTTAGACCAAACCTCATTTTTATCCCTTAGTTGGTGGGCGATCTTGGGGACATGAATCAACTCTCCAAGCCTGAGCTTCTCCCTGGTAAGCAAGGAACATGGCAGCAACTTGGTCCCAGGGTCAGTGCAAGCAACATTTTATATCACGTATGCCCAGTATTTAGTTGATAAGTATTTGTGTCAACGGTATACCATTGCTGTTAGCAATTTCCATCAAATGCAATGCAATTAACATAGAAAACTATCAAATGGTGTACAAACGAGATGAATAATACAGAAAAGTAGTATTGTTATTTTTTAAATTCTTATTATTTTCGCTCTTGCTTTGGGTCTATCCTGGAAGTGATAGAAGACATTCTGAGAAAAGGAATCACAGCCTTTTACTTACATGAGACTTTGAAAGACCTAATGTGGTTGAGAAATGCACATTTGCAAAACATTAGTACAAGTTTAAATGAGAATTTACACACACACAAACACAGACTCACTGAGCCTGGAAAATGATTGTGAAGACAGAGAATTAATTCTTCTGTACTTCCTGCCTTTCAGAAAGAGGGGAAGTAGGGAGCCTCGAAATCAAATAACATTTCCTTCAACTATGAAACTTGGAGTGAATAAGCGATTAACTTTTCCATTTGGTGCCTTAATTCCTGTCTGTCAGATTTCCTGCCATGTCTTGCCTGGAAATGTTACCATCTATCACTCTTCTGGAATGAACCAGGCCAGGTACATCTCTCTGAATCTCATTCTCCTTCTCTGGTTCCCTGATAAGCCTGGTGGAGCAGGGGACTGTTGACAAGATTCCTATTTTCACCGATAAAGTACCATTTACAATACAAATGGCAAAGAGAATGCTAGGGTGTGTTATTCAAACACAAGGCCCCGCCCCCCCGCAAGAGAAAGCAAGCCAGGACTTCCAAACATAAAATGCTGGCCTCCAAAATCAGAAGAGATGGGGGTGGGAGAGAGTCCAATTAGCATTCATGCCAGCTCTTACTTGGTGAAATCAGGGATCATAGCCTTGTGGATTAAGGATTAAGAGCAAATTTGGCTTAGTGAATATTCCTCCTCTGGATAAATGTCTGTTGAGGCTTTAGAAAACATTTTTTCTAAACCAGTTGGGTATTTTCTCAACATGCTAATATTTTTATTTTTATTTCTTAATAATTACATCCACTTCTATATACAAAGCCTGATTTTTTTTCCCCACATTTTAAAGGTGAAACCTCCTCCACCAATTTAATTGATCCTCTTGCCTCCAGTCTCTTCACAGCCGGGGAGAGCCAGTGGGGCCGCAAGGCACAATCAGCAGGTGACCCCACCAGCGGGGTCAGCCTATCACACTGTCAGCTCGCACAGCACTGAATCCAATCTGCAGGAATCACAGTGCAATAAGCTGCCTGCGCTCCCAAGTTCCCGACAATCATTTCTGAAATGGACTCAGCACTTGAGAAAGCTTTTACATGGCTTTGCCCTGCGCGTTCTGGATCAAAACTGTAGATGGAGTGGCTGGGGGAACAATCCAGGGTGGCAGGGCTTAGTGGGGACTCTTCCTTCAAGGATGATCGGGGAGAAGGGAGCACCTGGCCTGTCCTGCTGGCAATCTGTCAGTTCCCCACCACCAGGGACTCGGTCCTTCCCCTTCTGCTCCCTCCCTCCTCACCCCAGAGACACCAGAGGCCAACATCACAGATAATAGCCTCCAACAAAAGAGTGATACAGGGACTTCCCTGGTGGTCCAGTGGTTAAGAATCTGCCTGCCAGTGCAGGGAGCATGGGTTTGATCCCTGGTCTGGGAAGATCCCACATGCGATGAAGCATCTAAGTTTGCACACGACAGCTCCTGAGCCTGTGCTCTGGAGCCCAAGAGCTGCAAATGCTTAAGCCCACAAGCCTCGAAGCCTGAGCTCCCTAGAGCTTATGCTCACAAGAGAGGCCACCGCAATGAGAATCCCCATACACGCAACTAGAGAGGAGCCCCGGCTCTCACTGCAGTTAGAAAAAGCCTGCACACAGCAACAAAGGCTCAGCATAACCAATACATAAATAAATAAAATTAACACGAATAAAAAATGATATACTGAGGGAGGGGTAAGAGCGGATCTTGGCTCACTGTGGCCGCTTCAATTCCTCCCCATCCAGTCTCTCGGGACACAGCATTACCCGCAATTCCAGACCCGAAACAGACTGAAAATGGTAGCTGAGTGTGCAGATTCAGGATACAAAGACCTTGGATCCACAGACCTTGGATCCACACTCTGGCTCCAACCCACGGTCACTGTGTAATAACTCCCCAGGGCCTCAGCTTACTCATCTGTACAATGGGAATAATAATAATTTTCCCTTCCTTACAGAGCCACGGTAAGCACTGAATGAGTTAATACCTATGAAATACTCAGGACTGTGCCGGGCATAAAAGTGTCATTATCATCATAATCATTATTTGCAGGTGAATGAAGACAGATATTATCTGTATTTTTCTACAGATGTGACTGAGACTTTGACTGTGTAGTCACAGAGCTAGGATTCAAACTGACATATATCTGACTCCGGACGGGAAATGCTTAGCCAAGAATCAGACGCCTCTCTTGGTCAAGGTTATCCAAGCTGTTGGCACCAACACATGCTTCTCACCTCCTGACACAGGGTCTGGCTCTGACACATCAAGCCCTACTCATGAGTTCCTACTACCAGTTACGACACAGTGATGCAGAAGAGGTGGTAAAGTTGCTTCCCTATCTGTAGGGAGGAATCCCATGTAACTATGAAAAGACAAACAGTAGGAACAGGCAAATAAGGACGAAAGGGAAATGTCCCCCCGTTGCCCATGCAGCATCCCGTGCTCTGCCCTGGAGTCAATGGCCTTTCAGATGAGTGTGCTCAGCTGCTCCAGTCTTGGGGAGGTTTTGTCCCTGGAGAAGCTGTGCCCTCCCTCTTGCTTAACCGCCTCCTCTCCATCCTTTGCCTGATGCAACGCCTCTTCAGCGTGGAGCTCCTGGCCTCTGCAGTCTAGACTCTGTTTCCTCTAAGCCCTCCACTGCACACAGTCCCCCCGAAGCCCAGATGTGCTGTGCTGTGCTGACGTCTGTCTCCTCACTTGAGAATAACACCTATGGAGGCAGGGGGGGTTTCTCCATGGTCTGACCACATGCAGCGCCCAGCATACAGTGAAGGATTACTGACTGCACCTCCTCCAGGGACACAACTGCCTGGCCTCTCCCTCCCTTCCTTTATCTCCTGTGAACCTACTTCAGGAAACTCCAGGGAGGACATATCATTAGACGTGTGCTCGTCCACGCTGGCCGTGAGGACCAACTGTGGACTGTCCTGTGCCTCCGCAAAGGAGGCAGCCCTGGGAGCCCACCAGCTTCAGGTCCAGGCTCTGCCTTTCTAACAGCCCCAAAGTGGGCAGCGGGTCTCCCGTCACTTCCCTGGATGGATACTTATCAGCTAAGCAGCTGGTGTTCAAGCATCACTCAGCACTACAGGAAAGGGACACCTATGCCTCCCTTCTAGCCTTCCTGCCCTCCCCATTCTCCTGCCAGTGTTTTTTCTTTAAACCCTAGATCACCAAACTCTGTCACACTGCCAGCGGCCTCAGCTAGGTAAATGCCACTGAGCAAGTTTCCAGTCACCTCTGGGATGGCCCAACCCAGAAATCAGAAAAAGGTCAGTGCAAAAGCTGGGAGGAAGACATGGATGGAATCTTTCCAAATAACCTGGAGA
>SJYV01047107.1:1164412-1210333 GCA_006410875.1 Neotragus pygmaeus
CTCCCTCAATTCAAAATAGTTGGCATTATTTTTTTTATCACAGCTGGAGCAGGATTGGGAGGTTTACTACTGGCATCTAGGGGACAGAGACCAGAAAGCCTTCCAAATATCTCAATATCCTACAATGCACAGGACTGTTCCCCAACAAAAGATTATTGTCTCATATACTAATTCTACAGAAGTTGAGAATTTTCCTAAATTCAAAACTTAGCTGCATCAGAATTTTTTTTTTGGGGGGGGTACATTTTGCCACATCTGTTCCAAATTCCTCCACTGGTAAATAATAAGCTGTTATATATATTTTAAGCATTTATTCAATTCTGATCTTTTTCTTCACCTTTCCTCATTAGAGATGACCACTACCCTAAAATTGATTTAAAGGTAACTCCTTATATTTGTAGATTACATTTTATATGTATTAAAAAAAACTATGACTGTGTTTTGTTTTACATATGTATCATACCTATATATTAGGTATCACACCATAAGATATCTTATAACTTTCTTTTTTCCACTCAATGATATGCTATTACTTAGAAGAAGGAAATGGCAGCACACTCTAGTATTCTTGCCTAGAAAATCCCATGGATAGAGAAGTCCAGTGGGTACAGCCTTGCGGTCAAAAGTGGTATATGACTTAGCCACTACACCACCACCACCAAGAGATTATTATTAAAATTTCCCAACTTTGCAATTCATAAGTCTAAGTCATTTGTTTTAAAGTTGTATAACCTTCGTTGTGTATCTATACAATTATTCATGGGTAATTAGTCTAATGGATATTTTGCTGTTTAAAATTATTCCCCATGGCAAAGAATGCTATGATGAAATTTTTTGTTATACATTTCTGCTTCTGTAGTGAGCATCAAAGAATGGATGCTTTTTAATTTTGGAGCTGGGGAAGATTCTTGAGAGCCCCTTGGACTGCAAAGAGATCAAACCAGGCAATACTAAATGAAGTCAACCCTGACTACTCTTTGGAAAGACCCTTATGCTGGGAAAGATTGAAGGCAAAAATGGAGAAGGGGGTGGCAGAGTATGAGATGGTTAGATAGCATCACTGACTCAGTGTACATGCATTTGGACTAACCCTGGAAGATAGTGGAGAACAGGGAAGCCTGGCAAGCTGCAGTTCAAGGGGTTGCAAAGAGTCAGACACCACTTAACAAATGAACAATAATAGCAAAAAAATATACTAGATTGGCTACAGTCCTCTGATTGTTCACCTAGAACCTCAGAATGTGACTTTGTTTGGAAACAAGGCTTTGGCAGATGTAATCATACCAAGGTAAGGCCATACTGAATTAGGGTGGGTCTTAATTCAATGACTTTGTCCTTAGAAGAGGGAAATTCACACACACACACACCTACAAAGGACTTAGCACGCATGCACGTACCATAAGAAAGACAATGCAAACATTAGAGTGATCTACAACCCAAAGACCTGCAAGAAATGTCCACCACCATCACTAGCTGGAAGAGAGACAAGACAAATTCATCCTCAAAGTCTCCACAAAAGTACCAATCTTGCCAACCCCTTGAGTTCAGACTCCTAGTCCTCCATAACTATGAAAAAATATATTTCTGCTGTTTTAAGCCACCCATTGTGTGGTGATTTGTTACAGCAGCCGTAGGAAATTAAAACAGGTAGTTACATTTCTTTCACTTAGTAATTAAACTAAGGAGTAGAATTACTGGGATATAGAATCTATGCATCTATAAATTATTAGAGTTGATGAGATATTTTCCTCATACTTTCTCCTACGTTGATATCATCAGACTCTAATTATTAAGATTTTGATGGGTGAGACAGTATTTCATTATTTTTTACTCACTTTTCTACAATTATTAGTGAGGTTTGTATGTTCACACAATTTTTTATTTGTTCACTTCTGTTATTATGTGGACTATCTATTTATATGACTTGCCTATGTTGTCTGTGTTTGTCTGTGTGTATGTGAGTAGGGGTCGTGCTTACCTTCAATAGATAATAATAAGTAGGGTGATATAATGTTTTCTGGATACTAAATTTTTGTCTAATATACATTGCAAATATCATCTCAAAGCCTATGGATGGTATTTAAAATTTGTGTATATTGTCTTTTTAGCAGAAGTTATTTGTTATATTTATCAATAGTCTTATTTTTATGAGTTGTTCTTAGTTTCTATGGAATAATTCATTCTAATTACCATAAAGCTATTCTCCTACATGTAATACTAAAAATAACATCTAAAAGTTTGACAGTTTCATTTTAATATTTATGTTTTTAATATATGTGGAATTTATTTTTGTCTGTGGTATGACACAGTAATCTGCTTTACTCAAAGAAAATCAATGTTTCTTTCACTATTTAGTGAGCAATATATCTGTTCCTCATTTGGTTGAAATGCAACCTCTGCCTTATAAATATGTGTGTGTGTGTGTGTGTGTGTGTGTGTGTGTGTGTGTGTGTATGACTCTACAAATTTTCTGTTCTCTTCTAGTAACCCATTTGTCTGTTATTGACTTTATATCATGTGGCCTTAATTAACGTACTTTAAAAATAATTTTGATATATGAAAGAGCCAGTTACCCAACATGGTTCTTTTTAAAATATATCTTAGATATTTTCATCTCTTTATGATTCCATATGGATATTGAGATAAACATGTCAAATTTCCAATAAACCCTAGAAAGATTTCAATTAAAATTGCATTGATTTTACAAATTAATTTAGTGTCATATGACATTTTTATGATGTTGGGTCCTGTCACTCAGGAACATTAATATAGTTTATTTTTTTAATGGGTTAATAAAATTTAAAATTTCTTTGTAATATTCTTGTACTCAATTATTTTATATTTACTCACATATTTTATGGTATCTCTTGCTATTATGTGTAATAATATATTTTCCTTTATTATTGGCTATTAATGATGCATAGAAACACTGTATGCCCTCATTTGTCCTCAGCATNGGGGGGGGGGGGGGGGGGGGGGGGGGGGGGGTCCTGTGAGCCCTGTTGGAGAGCCTCACAGGAAGGGATTTGGAAATTCAGAAATTGGGTATCGAGGTTCCCCTAAGTTGGAGCTCCACTTCCATCAGGCAGCCGGTACCTCAAACACACACGAGCTTTAAAGGCCTCCCTCCTGGCTGAGCTAAGTGGAATGCATGTCCCTCTTTGCTTTGTCTTCTCCTCCCTCCAGCTTTCCCCACGGCACCTCCAGAGGAACCCGGCACTGTGCCTGTCTCCCAGGTAAAGTGTGTCCCCACCAGCCACCAGGACTGACATCATATAACCTGGTCCCAGGCGAGTGAGATGAAATGAACATCACCAGCAGTGCTGACAGCCAGCGAGGCTGCAGGTGAAGGGCACGCTCTTCCCACCAACTGTGGCTTCAAGAGAGCCTTTGTTGACTTCAGAAGCTATGTTTTGGGGGACGGGTCCTCTGTTCACTGGGGGTGCCACCTCCTGCCCCCTGTTCTTTGACATCTCCATCTCTGCCTCTCCCAGCTCTGCTTGCAGGCAGGAGGCTGGCTGGATAAAAGGACCCAGAGAACCTTCTCAGCAGTAACCAGTCCCAACAGCAGCAACAGACAAAGGGGAAAAATTCACTCTCCTTTCTCCTCGGAAATGCTTCATGCCCACGTGACCCACAATGGTCTCCATTCCTGGGCCATCTGCCCATGTCTTCCTGCAGGGGTCGCTTGTGAGTTTTTGCCGACATACTTTACGCTCAGATTTTGTCTCTTCTGTGTCACGCAGGTCTGAGCTGCTCTTTTTGTTGCTTCTCCTCAGTAGGCATGTGAGGTGTGCAACCCTGAAGTCAGGAAGGCACATCACCTCGCAGTTATATTTTCCTTCCACTGCATTTCTTGTGGCTTGGTCATACCTGAAAAACTGCGTTTCCTTTCTTTGGGGCTTAAAATTAGCAAAATACAAAGAGAAATCCTGGGTCCTAATCCAGGAGTCTGTTTCTCCAGGGTTGGTTATGTGGAGTCTCTTATGGGACAATGGCTGACTCTTCCGATGTGTTCCCGCCTGGCCCCGGGCACAAGCCGGTGGCTATCATGTGTTTCAGCAGTTGCAGCTCTCGGGTTACTGAGATCACAGTTCTTGTTATTTCTGTGCGTTGATGTTGTCAGTGATGCTGCTTGGTTTGGTCTGGTTTCTCTGTTTCTCTGTTCCAAGAATGTCAGGATGCTAATTCTGAAACCAAGGTGACTTCTGCTGGGGTTTACTGACTCTGGGTCCCTGGGCCACTGTCACTGCCAGCTGGGACCCACCATCCACCAATGTCTACCACAGTCATGCGCTTTTCTCACACATGGCTTCAGAGGGACTCTGGAACCATGACAAGAAACAAAGGATGTGTGAGAAGAGTCTGTTCTTCTGTTTCCAGAGGGAATACAAGCAAAGATGCACGGGTTTCAGTGGTCCTGCTTTTCACCCCCAATAGGTAATATCAGCCCCTCCATCCTTGGCAGCAAAGAAGGGTGCAGTNTGTATATGTGTCAATGCTATCCAATTAGCACTTTGAATCTTTGCATGATTCTTCAATTTTAATGCTCTCTTCTCCTCTCAGACCCAGCGAATGCTGCTGAGATGACAGTAATCCCAGCTTTTCCTGAATATCCAGTACTGGGTCTGCTTTTCCCTGCGTTCAGCTATGGGGAGAGTAACGCAGTCATGCGCTTGAACTGACCCAGTGGTACAGCCCGCAGCCATAATGGGTGACCACTTTCCAATCTTGCAGAAATGACATATGCGTGCATGCTAAGTGCATGCTTCGGTCATGTCTGACTCTTTGCGACCCTGTGGACTATAGCCTGCCGGTCTCCTCTGTCCATGGGATTCTCCAGGCAGCAGTACTCGAGTGGCTTTCCCTGCCCTTCTCCAGGGGATCTTCCAGACCCAGGGATCAAACCCACGTCTCTTATGTCTCCTGCATTAGCAGGTGGGTTCTTTACCACTAGCACCATCCTGCACTCATTTCCCAAGTTGGAAAACTGAGTACTAACTCAGGATGGCTAATGTAAAATCACAAAACCATAGTTACCATTTTACAGTTCATTAATCTGCCAATAGATGTAACTTACTTGATCATCACAATACAACAATATTCTCCCCATCTTACAGATGAGGAAATTAAGGTTCAGAGAGGCCCAGTGGGCTTCCCAAAGTCATACTGCTGGAATTGGTTCCTATGTCTTCTGGTTCCNGTCAATAGATGTAACTTACTTGATCATCACAATACAACAATATTCTCCCCATCTTACAGATGAGGAAATTAAGGTTCAGAGAGGCCCAGTGGGCTTCCCAAAGTCATACTGCTGGAATTGGTTCCTATGTCTTCTGGTTCCAAATCCATTATCACTTAGAACCTTCCAGTGATTCAGGAACACAGTGGGAGTTTGCCCCAGCTTCTGGCATCAGTAACACTCCTTCTTCTGTTCCCACTGAACAGAGAATCAAGACTCCTGAACCTCGAGCTTGCTGGTGATTGTACATTCATACCCACTGAGTGACAGCAATCTATTGCTGGGAATTATAGTTTAATAATCCTACAAGTCAGCACATTAAGGCCGAGAGACAAAAATAAAATGCATGCCTGTCCAAATAAGCTTCAGGTTATTCTGAATACATGTGAGTGGATTTGACAAATGAACGTCCTTTGCTATCGGCACTTCAGGCTGAGCCTAGGGAACGTCCTTTGTTTCCACGTTCCCATCATCAGTTCCACCTGATTCTCCTCTGGTTCTTTCCATTGCCTTGACTACAAATTGAAAACAAAACAAAAATAGTTACCCTAAAAAAGCCACCACGAGACACACACATACACATAGGCACAAACACACATCATAAAATGAACAGCAAAAACAATACACAGGCCGATGTGTGCATTTTAAACAAAGGCTCTCATCTAGATAAATGTAACGTAACCCCCTTTCTTTCTAAATACTGGGTGTGGAAGACTCCAGCGAGTCTAATTTATGAACAGAAGGGAAAAATGAACATGCATTCCTAAAATGTGCTAGGAATTCTCTCAGGTACTTCCATGTAACCAACTGATTGAATCTTTGCAACAACCACGGGACTGGCTGTTACCCGTTTTTTATATGTATAAGGAAATGGGGTGCTTAAGTGATGTGTCCACAGTCAGAGAGCTGGCAAAGCTGTGACAAATCTTATAAGGGACCCTTCTACTGTCAGGCACAGACCAAGCTCTTTCACAAACATTAATGAACGAAACAAAGACCCTACTTGGAAGGAGCTCATAAGCAAGTGAGGAGAAACAGACAACAAACAATACAAATTAGGAAAACATAAAATATTAGAAGGTGATGACAGCTGTGAAAAAAAGAAAAACTAGGACAGGGAGAGAAAAGGAATGGAGACTATGAGAGGGACTTAGGGCTGCTCTGCCATCCTTTGTTGCTGGGCGGCACTGGGGAAGAGGGAAGAAGACCTGGGGAGAGGGAAGAAGCTGGAGCCAGGGGCCCCGGAGACCAGCCTGGCCACTGGACCCACAGACACCTTGCTCAACACAAATGCCCAGGGGCAGGGCAAGTCTGCAGAGCTGGGCCCCAGGAACCAGGCTGAACAGAACAAGGAGCAGGTCAGAGAAGTGAAGGATGGGGGCTTGCCTGGTGGAGCATCAGCACGAGCTTGGATCTCCTCCCTGGAGGGGAGGTATTGGACCTGAGGAGGGTGCAGAGGACACAGAAGGCAGGCAGGTGTGATCTTTCAGGGCCTGCCTTTTGGGGTGTGATGTTTAACTTTATGTGTCAGTTTGACTGGGCTAAGGGCAGCCCAGATAGCTAATTACATCATCCAGATAGCATCTCTGCCAGGTGTGTCTTGGCAGGTATTTCTCGGGGAGGTGAGCTTTCCAATCAGTAGGCTGAGTCAGGAGGACCGCCCTCACCAAGGCAGACAGGCATCATCCATCCAGCAAGGGCCCAGAGGGGACACAATGCACCAGGTGCTCCTCGAACCAGGACATCTGTCTTCTCTTGCCCACAGAACTGGAGCTCCTGGTTCTCGGGTCTTCAGACACAGAGTTATGTCATCAGCATCCCTGGATCTCCAGCATCAGACGGTAGATCACAGCAGCACGCCCTCAGCCTACATGACCTCTGGAGCTGACTCCTAGGACAGCTGTTCTCTTCCCTATAAATCCTATGGGTTCTGTTTCTCTGGAGAACCTCGGCTACTACCATGGGCTTCCTTCTCAGGAACCTACCTGAAATCAGTCTTTCCGCTGCTGACAGGACTTCCAGGAACTTGTTCTGGGACAGCTGGGGAGGACTGTGCCCAAGTGGCTTCAGGCACCGAAGGACCCCTGATCCTGGGCTAACGCTACCCCCCACACACTCACTTCCTCCTCCAAACAGCCCTAGGAGGCAACTCCCAACACTAAACTCATCCTTTTACACAAGGAAACAGACTTAGAGCAGTCCAGGGACTCACCCAAGGTGGATCACGATTGCAAACTGCCCTGTTTGACTCAAAAGACCGTGTGCAGTCCTTGGGACAATAACAAATGCCAGACCAGAGAACCAACTTCTCTCTTTACAGCGAAAAAAAACTTCACTCTGCATTAAACCCTTAGCCAGAGATGGGTACGCTGTAAGCATGATTGGCCAAAGAATGCATGGGGATAGCAAGGGAGGTCAAGATAGGTAGATTGATGGAAATCATGCTTTGTGCTTAGTGAAAACAAACTCAGACTGCCCTTCATTACCACATTCAAACAGAGTGACATGGGACAAGAATTCAGAGAAACTCAAGCTGGGAAGGGAATTCACAGCATAGACAGACCCTGGTTCTTCTCACTGACATCACTTGTGCAGGTAGAAAATCACCCACTGGCCAAGTGCATACGCACACATGCACACGTTAATATTTTGTTTGCAGATCTGCCTATTTACATAGCTAATTTGGGATCTGTTTGCAAACACAAATTAGTTTGGTGCAATTACTTTGTGCGCGGACACGGAGTCATCCGCTTCAGCAGTTTAACGGCAGGGAGAATGGCTGCCTCGTAGCATATGGCTGTCTATATATAATCACAATATTACCTGCACATATTAGTTACATAGCAGTTACATTATAATTAGTGCTGGTTTTCAGCCATTCAAAGGTGAAAAAAAAAGTATTTTAATTAAATCAGCAAGGTGTTTTGAGCAGAGAGAAGTGGCAGAGAGCTTAATGATTCATCGCACTCCTTCAACTGAAATGGGACGGGCACGCTAGCACCTTCTTGCCTCCCAGGAGGGGCGATGCTCACCTGCTAACAACAGTGGGTATTGTCTCTACATGACCTCAGACCCAAGATGTTGCCCGCTTTCAAAGACTCATCTGCAGGCGATCAAACATGGAGTCAGACAACTGTCAGAGCTGAAAGAGACCTCAGCCATGGTCTGACCCACTGATCACCAGTCAGAGAGGGTGACTGAGGCCTGGGCAGGCAAGGGAGTGGCTCTGGATGACACAATTTAGGGGGGAAACCTGAGACCAGAACTCAAGTTTCCTGGCCTGTATGCCTGCGCTCTTGTTAAATACACCACCCACATCCGAACGCATCATCCATCATACTTCTTGAAATGCCCCACGAGGAGCATTTTCTCCTAAATTAAAATTTCACACATATTAGACACCCTCAAAAAATGAAGTGGTGGTATCTCACAATCCGCTGGTAATGAATACATACAGCCCCAGAATGGAGGAGCCTGTCCTAAGCCATTCAAGCAAGTGTGTCGCAATCTTCAAATTTCTTTGCATGGTTCCTAGTACTTGTGCTTCTAACAGTGTGCTGGCTCCTGAAGGCAGTTCACTGAGATTCATGTGAGTGGAAGGAATCGAGGCCTGTCATCTGAGTTCCAGACACAGCATTCCCTGGGTGATGCTTGGCAGGTGACCGAACGTTCTCCTGACTTCTCTGTGATACTGAATTACACACTCAAATGCTTTCCTCTCCTCTTCATTATGAAAAGAAATCTTTCTTCCAAGAGGTACTGTGTTAACATGAGCCTCAAATGACAAGAGGTGGTGACATAATCTCGAGGTTGACATTGCCATCTCTTCCTGGGTGGGACTGGACAGAATATTTCTTACACCCATCCCACCCACCACACCATCAAATACTGTCTCCATCTTTCTTCTTAAGGAGCAAATGTGAACTTGGAGCCAAGGCGAGGGAAGGCTCAGGATGCTGTTATAAACACGAGGACCATTCAGGAAGACGAATGGATAATCAACATCTCATCCCGCACTGTCCCTGTCCTTCCTCCCCAGGCCGAAGAGATTGAACATCTTTAGTTGCATAAGACAAGAAACAAACCCCAGGAGAACAGGAGAAGAGATTGCTGGTGTCCATCAGGAGCAAACGATCATGTAATAACTCTGTAATTACATGGTAACGAGAGCAGATTGAGACTGCAAATTACATCCTTGTCACCTCCGGGGAATGATGCGGCTCTATCTCACATCTACAGAAAGCAGCAGCGCATGGTCCATAGTCACTGAGAGATAAGGGAATTCTTGGCTGCTAAAGCAGATTTGCTGCTGATGACAGGTGATAGACAGGCTGAAATCTGGGATTTAATGATTTTCCAGGTGAGACACGACTGCCTCACCATCCATAGCAAGACATCCATTATCCAGGTAGCATTCTCTATCCTTCACATCAGAGGGACTGATGAAGGTTCCCCAAATTAGAGACAAAATGCAAAGGCTCTCCAATATACACACACAAAAATGCTCATATGTGCATGGGCTCACACACACATACCAACAGCCAATTTATACTGCCTGAAACATTTAATCTGCAGACTTTTGAAACATCACTATTATAACATTTCACCGAATATTTTAATACTGCGAGGAATATTGTCTCTTTTTATGCAACATACTCTCTGGGACCATTATGCAGAGGCATTAAGAAATTCTGTGTGGTAGATTATTCAGCAAATATTGTTTGACAGCCGACTGTGCATATAGCATTCTGCTAGGTGTTAGAGAAAAAACAAAGATGAACAATACTCAGTTCTCCCCACCCCAAGTATCTAAGTCCACTTACACAGATAACATAAATACATTGAAAGTTAAATTATAACTCCACAGGCAATGTATAATTATCTACCAAATGACTGGAACAGACACGAGAACTATAGAAATAACAGAAAAAGGAAACTCACTTTGGGGTGGTATAATCACAACCATAGCTTCTTATAGATTGAAATGAACATCTAAGAGAGCTGAAATACCACTTTCACTCAAGGTCTGTTAGAAAGAGACTGTTCACATTTCTCTACATCCACAGTCCTTTCAGTTCTCCAAAAGCAAACCAAAAACAACCACTAAAAAAAAAAAAAAAAAAAAAAGAATTTTTTTTTTTTAACTTTTTGTATTGGGAGGAGCTGATTAACAATGTTGTGATAAATTCAGGTGGACAGCAAAGGGACTCAACTGTATACAGACATGTATCCACTCTCCCCCAAACTCTGCTCCCATCCAGGCAGCCACAGAACATTGAACAGAGCTCCCTGTATTACACAGTAGGACCTTGTTGATCACACATTTTAAATACAGCAGTGTGTAACATGTACATCCCAAACTCCCTAACTATCTCTTCCCCTCATCCTTCCCCAACAGACACCATCAGTTTGTTCTTTAAGTCTGTGAGTCCGTTTCTGTTTTGTAAATAAGTTCATTTTTTGAATTAAGGAAAAACAAACCTTGGGAAGGAAAATATCAGAAATATGAGCATAAACAAGTTTAAAGCTGTGTATAGTCAAGCTGCAAGGAGATCAGATACATACTAAGAACATGCGTGTCCCTTTAGTATTTGAGGACTTTTTTTTATAACTTGGGTGGTATTATATCCACAGCAGTAGGAATGTTTGTTGATCAACGGAAGGACTGAGAAACTTGTCTGAGACAGGGATAAATGCAATTGTCAAGTTGAAAAAGTACAAAAGCTTTAATCAAAGCATCCAGTTAATACAGGGCACGATCCATTGGGGATCAATGAGGGTATTTCTCCAAGAAACAAAGAGCCTCCCCTCTCCAGGTTCCTTGGCCCCTAAACTTCCAAACTTCCAATCCCTATTCCTAACTGGCTGTCTAGGGAGTAGTGACATGACAGCGTTACTATAGAGCTACTGCTGAAGGTTAATCAAAATGGCCTCTTGGGTTTTATCCGGATTTAATGGAAACCCATTTGCCATCATCTGATTGGCACTTGAGCAGACTTTTGACTGGCTGACCTTCCAGCCACAGATCTACAACATTTACCCTGTAAATGTTCTTCAGTGAACTGTGAGGTGCACAGACTCACTCAGCATGGATCCTGAAGTTAGTGACACTGCAGTTCAGGGCCCCCAGAGAGCCTGGAGATGGAAACCTTAAACTCTAGGGCCCACTGGTGTTGGTCTCTGGGTGATGCTAGGGAATGAGGGCACCAGGAGGTCTGCACTTCTCCATGGAAAAACTGCAAAGAGTCTGCAACCCCTCTCTAGACCCTTAATAACTAGAAAGGTGTCAGTGGAGACTTTCTCTTTCTGGAATAAATCAGTGCTATCCCAAAAAAGATATCTTCTACAACCACCAGAATCCTAGTAAGATTAAAAAGAGTGGCACATTTTGAAAACGCTTTAAAAACAAAAGTCCAGGTTAACTCTGTGACTGTGTGTATGTTACTTATCTTTGGGCTGTCATTTTCTTGCTAAAAAAGAAAAAGGTTGGGAGATATGGTCCTTCAGGTCCACCCTAGATTGAACACTCTATGAACTAGAAGGGCTGTAACAATCAGTTTTTCAAAAGTTAATGAAGAATAATCACACTCTCGATCTCAAGATGCTGATAAAGAGACTCACGTTGAAACCAACAATTAAGGCTATAAACTAATTCAGTCACCTAGGCTCCTAACCTATCTCTAGCTCATACAATATTTTCTCTCAAAGAACCAAGTGAGATCCCAGGGCTGTACTGTGACAAATCATGGTTGATCCAGAAGTCTCAGGGTACGCATTTAGGAACATCCTGGCAACACTGTGGAGGAAGCTACATTTCACATGATAAAACTCATCTCTAGGACACGTCCCTGGAGGGAACAGAAGCAGCAGCGGAAAGTCCAACTGCCCCCCAACACGTGGGTCTACACCCACTTCTGGGCGCTATTTTTTCCCCTGGTCAGATTTCAATGTCCATGACAAGACAGAACGTCTCTCCCCACCAGTGACTTGATGTTATTTACAGTGGCCACAGGATCGATATCCCCTCCCCTGGAAATAAAGCTTTCTACTTTGCATTGGAATTTATCTTCAATAGCTGCTGGAAATCATTATCACACAATAATGTTCTATTCACTACTGGTGTTATCCCTTCAGCTGGGCAGATTGCCAGGCATTTGACTGCCTGACACTAAGTCCATTTGGTGCACGACAAAAATAAAACCTTGCATTGCCTGGAAATAACATGAGACGCACTCATCACCCAGCCAGAGATGATTGGGCTACTTTCTCTTTCTAAGGAGTTGTCGGAACTCATGTAAATCATCCAGGCTCTTGCCTATAGTCATGAGCACACCCTCATTTTATGTGTACAACAGGCATGAAGAATAAGCTTTGGCATGGACCAAAGCAATCATGAATTCCAGAGGTGAAGCTCTGAGGTCTAAAAGACTATGTGTCTATCTCTATATCAAGGCTTAGCTTATCCTTACTGAGATACACTGTTTGTCATTTCTGTTAAATTTAGGAACATTTCTTGAGATCTTATCAGGTTCTGAGTACTGATCTAGGTTCTTGAGGGGTGCTGATGAACACAGCATTCCTCCCTGGAGAAGCTGAACTAATAAGTGAGGCAAAAAGATATACATAGTATGTCTATACAGAAGATGAGACAGGTGAACAGCTGGCAGAGGACCAAGGACAAATACTTAATCCTGGTTATGAATTCAGGGCACCTTTCTCAGAGGAAATACCATTCGAATCANTTTTTTTCAAGTCACAGGATCGTTACAGAGTTTTCACTAGAGGTGATTTCATTCAGCTCTTCACTTTATGGGGCAAATTTTACAAAGCAGAGAACTAATTGCTTTTATGATAGAAGAACTACTTCTTATGATAGGATACCAGTCATATAAGAAATGGTCCCGTGCTTGTTGCAGTTTATAATTAATCAGGTATATAAATGACTCACTGCCAGGTAACACACACAGTGGCAATGCCCATAAGAGATACATGAGTATCCAGTCACTTTCCATTACAGAATGAAGATCAAGATCATTTAGAGATTATATTAGACTCACTTCATACAGACGCACTAAGTGCAGTCCCAGGGAAGTAGGGACTTCCCTGGCAGCCCAGTAGTTAGGACCACGTTCCAGTGCAGGGGGTTCAGGGTTGATCCCTGGTCAAGGACCTAAGGGGTTCCCAAGTGGTGCAGAGGTAAAGAATCTGCCTGCCAGCACAGGAGATGCAAGAGATGCAGGTTCGATGCCTGGAGCGGGAAGATCCCCTGGAGNTTCCAGTGCAGGGGGTTCAGGGTTGATCCCTGGTCAAGGACCTAAGGGGTTCCCAAGTGGTGCAGAGGTAAAGAATCTGCCTGCCAGCACAGGAGATGCAAGAGACGCAGGTTCGATGCCTGGAGCGGGAAGATCCCCTGGAGACGGGAATGGCAACCCACTCCAGTATTCCTGCCTGGGAAATCCCAGGGACAGAGGAGCCTGGTGGGCTACAGGCCATGAAGTTGTGAAGAATCAGACACGACTTAGCAACTAAGTACGCATGCACATATGGAGGTAAGGTCCAACACGTCTCACGGTGGAAAAAATACCAAAACATAAAACAGAAACGATGCTGTAACAAACTCAATAAAAGACTTTAAAAATCGTCCACATCAAAAAAAAAAAAATCTTAAAAAAAAAATTAGACAAGTAACAGAAACTAAGAGAAATCTAAGAGTCTTTCTCAAGAGCGGAAGTGGAACCCGAGTCTCCTAACATCGAGTAAATGCTACTTTCATCGGGAAATCTTAAGAGGGTCAGCAAGCAGCCATGCTTTTGAGAAAACTGCGCAGTTTTGATAGACAAAAATAAGGGAGGGGGAAGTTTTACTTATGAGGAGACAAAAAGATGCTGGTAAGTCCCAGGCTGGGAGAACTGTATGAGGCCCCTTCCATGATTGCTGAGAGTACCAGCCAGCTGCCATGAAGTGCAGCCGAGTGGAAGACAAGAAGGAGTACAAGTGGGAACTTAACAGGGAGCCTCAAATGCCAGGATGAGAAAGGAATGGCCATTGAAGGGGAAACTCACTGAAGTTTGCTCAAGGAGAGACTAGACAGGATCAAGGCGTTCTTTCAGCACAAAGGACTGTACCCAGACGCGGAACGAATGGGAGGTTTGAGACTGGAAATGAAGAAATGAGTTAAGACACCATCCTACCAATTCCAAGGAGGAGTCAAGTCATCGGGAAGAGCAGCGGGGGCTTCTGAAGGAAATCGACCTTTGTACTGCATCCGCCTCCTGGTAACTTCAGAACTAGATCCACAAGCGGGTGGTCGAACCACAGAGAAACGGAACGCTTACCTTCTTCCTCCTTTCATGTCTAAGTGATTGAGGCGAGCTGGACATTTGGGACTGCCACTGTATTAGACACTGTTTGAATTTCAAATGCTCGGTTTTGTGTTCAGTATCTTTTAAAGGGAATTGTCATTTCTGAAACATTCAGATCCAAATAAAGAGTAAGTACAAAACTGGCATGATTAAATACCATGTGAAAGCCGTGGCAAAGATGAGCACTTATTTGGATGATCTAAAAATTCCAGAATTATCTGTATGGACATTTATAGTCTCATCACTGGTTTGAGAAGCCAGCCCATCCCTTGACTTAACTCGCCATGCAGAACTGGTACGGTGTGCCAGTCGGTGGTCAGCTCAGTGAGCCTCCACCTCCACTGAGTCACCTGGCCAGCAGTAAATGTAGAAAAAAAGGCTCAGCCTTCTCTATGGCTGCATTTCCTTAAATACCCAAACTCGCCCTTTCTTTGCCCTCATTCTGTACCTCTAAGAACTGGCATCATGATCACCTTCCTGCAAAACTGAACGGGCAAAACACACCAATGACAGATTGTTTTAATCACAAATGTAATAACCCATCATGTCTCATGGAAAAAGAAAGAGGGCAACAGGGAGGCAGTTTGGTCCAGGAGTTTAATAAAAGCACACTTTCCTCATTAGGAATCTCATAACACCGTCTTCTAAACGTGGAATCCAGAACATAGCTCGGGAAAGCAATGGGTCAGACCCACGGCTCCGGAGAAGTCACTGAGAGTTTGCACTTGGTTCATTCTCCCAAGAGGAGAACCTCCAGAGTCGCCAAGATAGCAAGACAGACTTGGCCTGGCCACAGCATCAGGGTGGAAAGGGTCTCTCTGCAACAGGACCTGATCCTCCCTCTCCTTGCTTGCAGGCCTCTTCCTAGCCTCCTGTCCATGCTTCATATCAGCACATGCACACACACCTGGCAGACAATTCCACCAGACCTGCTGTTCCAACCCCAGGCCATACCTGTGTCTAAAGACAGCCAAGTACACCACAAGGAGCAGGTGAGCAAAGGCAGGGAAAATTAGGACATTTCCCTGGGTGGCAAGAATTAACTTGTAGGACCCTTGCAGGCACAGGCGTATTTCAGGAGAGCACACTGTGTGCTTAAAAATGCTTTTTAGAAACACACTTCCAATTGCAGCTTTTCCTAACAAAAGATGGGGGGACTTGCGCCTGAGGTAAAGTTTTCAAGCTGTCAGGCAGAGGGAGGGCTGGGCCACGGGAAAGCAAGACACAGACCCCGTGGCGGCCACCTCCCCTCCACACCAAGATGCAGCTGCTCGCCTTTCTCTCACCACATGCATTTCCACCTCGGTGTCCCGCTGCGGAATTCTCTCCAGTGATAAAACACTCCGCTACCTTCATTTGCTCTTAATTAAAAAGGGAAAAGAAACTCCTAGGGCTCTGACAACAAGGGGAAAAAAAAAAAAAACAAGGAAAGGAAAAAGTTAAAGGGAAAGAAAACGAAATGCTCTTTGAGTTGGTGGAATCAAAGGGTCGGAGCCTGACGGGGCAGGTGAGAGGGATGAAAAGAACATGGAGTTGCTGAAAACGGTTTCATCTTTCTGAGCAACATGGGTTCTGTGAAGTAGACATGTTTTTAGGGGGAAATGGGGCCGAACGGCAAAGACAATGGCATGTCTCCAAGCCAATGCAGGAGACATGAGACACGCAGGTTTGATCCCTGGGTCAGGAAGATCACCTGGAGGAGGCGGGGCTGCTGACTCTAGTACTCTTGCCTGGGAAATCCCATGGACCGAGCGGCATGGCAAGCTACAGTCCATGGGGTCACAAAGAGTTGCACATGACTGAAGCGACTTAGCATGCAAGCATGAATGGGGGCATCAGTATTGCTAGAAGGAAAAGCAGAAGGTTAAACAGAGCAGTCCACTGCCCTGGGCACCCTCATCTGGTCCCTATACCAGCACTGCGGCTGTCTCTCAACAAATACTTATAAAAGCTCTACCTTGAGACTTCTCTGGTGGTCCGATGGTTAAGAATCCACTGTGCAATGCAGGAGATGTGGGTTTGAACCCTAGTCAGGGAGGTAAGGTGGGCTTCCATAGTAGCTCATTGGTAAAGAATGCACTGCAATGCAGAAGGTGCAGGAGACACAGTTTCAATCCCTGGGTTGGGAAGATACTGTAGAGGAGCAAATGGCAACTTGCTCCAGTATTCTTGCCTGGAAAATCCCATGGACAGAGGAGCCTGGCAGGCTACAGTCAATAGGGTCGCAAAAAGTCAGAGACAACTTAGCAACTAAACTCTCTCTCTCTCTCTCTCTCTCTCTCTCTCTCACACACACACACACACACACACATACACACACACAGACACACACACACACGGGAAGCTAAGATTCTATATGCTGCAGGGCAATTAGGTCCTGACACCTCAGCTAGAGAAGATTGCCAGCTGTACCAAAGACACAGCACAACCAAAATAAAAATTAATAAATTAATAATAAAAATACACAATTTGTTTAAGAAAAGCCTGACCATGGACGCCACACTATGATTAACACTTTAACAGGATTTGGGGGAGAAATAAATATGCAGTCAGCAATATTAATAGCTTTAATTTCCTGCATCCTGCTCGGGATCAGCTATAATATTAGCACTAGATATCCACAGGCTCTTGATCCGCCTAACAGTCCTGCAGGCAGAGGTTATGACATTCAGCACATGGGTAGGAAACCAAGGCTCAGAAAGACAAAAATACTGGCATTAAAATTAAAATTTTTGTCTTGCCCAAAGAGATCCTTCCAAGGAAGTAGCAAGCGTCAGAGCTGAAATTTAACCTCCCATCAATCTCAGACCATAGTCCATGCTTTTCCGATTATTTCATGTCCCTGCTCACTGAATGCATCCAACCCCAGTGTCCTCTCTATTCTCACTTAGTACATTCAGACGTGCCCTCTTACCTCCTGACTCCAGGGCTGGGTGGAGTTTTCACAATTTCCACATTCCAAAGACTAAAGCCCACTATAAAATGCAAATTCAGGCTGCTCCACACTTTCTTTTCCAGTCCCCCTATTTCATCTCTCTTTGGCCTCCTTCACAACCAGCCTAACCCCACCAGGACGATTCCCACCTTCTGCCTCATCCCTACCTTCCATGGGGAAGAGCTTGCCTCCCACGGGGAAGAGCTTTTTAGGAAGTAGTTGTCCTCCTCCCATTATAAAGTCAAATTAAGTGCTTTAGCTGACCTAAGAATAAAGTCCAACTCTGATGGACTCTATACCTGACATGTCTTACAATGTGCCCCAAATTCATAAAACCCGAAGCACACACCAAGACACCCCAACAGGTACAAAGTGAATGCAAATAAGGGTGGGTGACCACTCCTCCACAAAAAGCTCCACCACGGCTTTCCTGAAATAGTAAGCTTCTCTGACGCACTTGCGTTACGACTTGATTCTCCCCCAGGGATATATCCTTTGCACAGAGCAAAGCAAGCTGCAATGAAAGGCCGCACTGAAAGCATCTGCCTGGAGACCTCACATCGAGGGCTTATTCACCGAGTGCTGAGCTCCTGCCCAAACCTCTTGTTCTTTCTAATATTTAGCAGGATGACTATCCTAGGGGCCCACTTCTGTTCACAACCTGGCATCGGGTGCCAGTCTATCTGTGCTCACAACCCTGGTAGGAACTGTCACTACTCCCTTACTTCCAGTTCATCAAACTACCCTGAATACTCATTGGAAGGATTGATGTTGAAGCTGAAGCTCCAATACCTTGGCCACCTGATGCAAAGAGCCAACTCATTGGAAAATACCCTGATGCTTGGAAAGATTGAGGGCAGGAGGAGAAGGGGACGGCAGAGGATGAGATGGTTGGATGGCATCACCAACTCAATGGACATGAATTTGAGCAAACTCCGGGAGTTGGTGATGGACAAGGAGGCCTTGCATGCTGCAGTCCAAGAGGTGGCAAAGAATCACACAAGGCTTAGTGACTGAACAACAGCAAACTGCCCTGCAGAATGCAGAGCCTCACAGCTAAGCAGGCACTTTGTAGAGCCAGGCTTCAACTCTTGATGATCTTCTGCTTTAGTATCAGAGCCTGTATGAGTCAGGATAAGTCAGGTCATTTGTTTGACTTATATTTGTCTTTTACACTAGTATATTTGTCTTTTACACTAGATTCCATCGTAGGTCAGCACATGTGACACAGTGGGGTGGGGCTCATTCAGTCCCTTCACTCAAGGACCCAGGCTGATGGAACAGCCACAATCTTGAAAGCCATTATTTGCCATGACAGGGTGAAGGCAGAGCTCTGGGAGACCCCACATTGGAAAGGAGATGTTGAAACCATCCTCCAGATGATACAGGTCATTTCCGCTTGCCTCCCACTGGCCAGGACGAATGGCGCAGGCCTCCTGGACAGGAGAGGATTACAATCCTTCCCAAGGATGTGGTTGAGATGAAGAGAGCTCCACCGGTGCAGTACTGGTGTTCCCTGGGGGACCTCAGGCACTGTGGTGCCTCCCAGACTACCCTTTGACCACAGAACCTGGGCCCCTTGGGAAGAGACGCATGAAGTAAGTTCCAGATGACCCTGGACACGCTTGTTCTGTGGGAGAAAGAGCTCTGTTGATAGTATATCATTGATTAGACCAGCCCCTTAAGCCTTGCCCCCAAAGGAAAAGACTGCAGAGCTGTCCTAATCCAGCATGGCACCTGGGCACACCTGCCCTGCGGGACGCCCCTCCAGGGCTCTCCTGAGGTGTGAGATCTCAGGTGGCTTGCTGGGGTTTCCAGTCCTACAGAAATTCCCATGTCCCATGATGTTCTTGCAATAGGAGCTTTAATGTATTTCAAAGGGCGGCTCTTCTCTTTCACATTCTCTTAGGTCTTATTGTTGGCAATTCTCCCCTTTCTTTTGGGTGAGGGGTAGGTTGAAACAGGTTCTACTTCCCAAATTTCTCCTCCTGCCTCCAGCCTTTTCACGAGGAAGAAAAGAAACGCAAGCAAATCAAACTGTCTCCATTAAATCCATGCCCATTCCTCTCCCCTTACACTTTCTCACCATTTGGGGTTGAGAGATGCAGGTGCCAGGTCTCCCTGGGTGACGGGTTCATTTTCGAGCCAGGAAAAGATTGCAAGGTAGGTCTCTGTCAACTCCTACACCTCCCTGAATGCTAACACCAAGCACTCTTATTAAAGGAGGTGTCAGGATGCATTAGCCAAATGCAACAAGGCTTCCGAAAGATGGGAACAGCTGACCAGGAAAGAGCAAGGAAAGGGGCTGTGTTTCCGGCAGGAAGATAAAAAAATAACACAAAGATACCTCACTCATCCCCATCAATGGGGTAAGGTGAATACTGGGAACCGAAACACACAGATGGAGTTACCATCCTTTATTTTCCATTTCTTCAGAAGATGTCTTTCTTATTTAAAGTTATTTTATAATTTCGAAGGAAAAGATGTATTTGTTCTCTTAAGGAAAAGAAGAAAGATTTGAGTCAGAAAGATAGTCTGTAAATCTAGGTGTGCTAATAATGTATGCTAAGAATTGAAGCCAGTGAAATAGATGAGCGGGGAGGACAACGTCTTAGCACCTTTTCCCCCCTTTTAAAAAGGGGACAATGGGGAACTTCACTGGAGATCCAGTGGTTAGGACTCTGTGCTCCCAAAGCAGGGGACCTGGGTTCAATCCCTGGTCAGGGAACTAGATCCCGTAAGCCACAACATGAAGTTCGCATGCCACAATTATTTTACTTAATAATAAATAAAATTTATAAATAATAAAATTATCTATTAAAAATTTTTTTTAATAAATAAAAAGAGAGGGAAAGGGAAAGGAATATGAAAATAAGGACAGTGCAATGAACTTATTGGATTGTAGCAAATGCAAGTGAAAAAGGGGGAAGGAAACTTGAATCCCCTCCAGACACAAGAGCATTACACACAACCACTCATTTTACACTCGCAATGCATGCTTGAGTCTCACTCAGCAGCCCTTCCTTTCTTCCAGCACTCGCTCATTCACTTGTTCGTGCATTCTAAAAGAATTAAAATTGGCTTCCTACTCTCTGCCTGGTGCTATGCAAAGAACTGAAGACAAAGAAAAAAATAGACCTACAGCCACTGAGTCGTTTCTCTTCTGCTGAGGAGCGGGGTTGGAACACAGAGACCACAGTGTGAGAACACTGCGATGCAGAGAAGCTGCGTCTGGCCTAAGCTTGTCTAGATCCAGGCTTAGGTGTTTCTGGCAAATCTAAACCCAAATTACCCCAGTCTGGCGGGCTGCCAGTCAGCTGATGGGATTCTAGCTCCAAAGGTGCAGAATCTCCAAGTTGGGGTCTAGAAACCGGTAAAAAAAAATTCTTTTAACACCCTTGGTGAACCTAAACATACGCTCAGCCACACCAGCGATGTCACTCCAGTGTCATCACTGCTTCTTCAGCCCCCACACCATGTCAGCCATCATCAATAGCACATCAAAAATAAAAACAAAAAAGGATCTGCTTCTCTGAAGCCTCCAGCCGTCATTCTGGGCGGGAAGGTACGTACGAGAGGGACAATTCCCATGGATGGGTTTATATATATACATAAGTCATTCTAAATGTAACTTTAAAAGTCATCTCCACTTCAGGCCTTAAATTTCTCTCCATGCTGCTCAGAGGACAACCAATAATGTCACCACTTAGAAGTCCCCCAGGAAATAAGTCCTTTTATCTTACCATCCACAGATACTTGAAAGCTGAATCAATCTCAGAGGCAGCCTGAACTTCACAGACATTGAGTGATTGTGATTCTACCACAGATATGCCCAGGCTCCAGCTGACACGATGTGTGTGTGTGTGTGTGTGTGTGTGTGTGTGTGTGTGTGTGTGTATGCACGTGCACACGCCCATGAGTGAAACTTCCTTAGAGCCAAAATGTAGTAAGATTTATTGTAGCTGATTACAGAGGACTCCAATCAAGGGGAACCAGGTTTCAACGCTGACAATAGACGAACACAAAGACAAGTGACGTCAATGATGAGGTGAGGAAGTTAAGTGCACAAGGGAAAAAGGAGCTTTCAGAAACAAATCCTAGGCCCCAGGGAACAAACAGAAGTCAAAACCACCATCTTTACTTAATAAATAAGACACAGTTTTGATAGATTCAATGACACTAAAAGGAAGGGGAGGATTTGAAGCAATCCAAAATGCTGTTTGTATTTTAAATATTTTTTCTCTCTCTTGATCCCTGGATCTGGAAGATCCCCTGGAGGAGGACATGGCAACCCACTTCAGTACTCTCGTCTAGAGAATCCCATGGTCAGAGGAGCCTGGTGGGCTACAGTCCATGCGGTCGCCTTTATTGTAGGAAAGCCATCATCAGAGTTGGACACAACTGAGAGATGAACACACTCTCTCTCTCACACACACACACATCTTCTCACAGAGAACAACACAGACAAGAATACAGGATGAGGTGGTGTTCCAAGGTCTAACATGTCTTGCCACCATCACAACTCTGACACCCACCCAACCCCATACACACAAATACTGTCTCTGCTTCCCTACCTTGTAATTCCCCTTGGTGTAAACAGTCTAAATTATTTATATCTAGATTGAAAGCATCTTTCAGTCTGACCGGGACTAGAGTAATCAAAATATAATTGTGCTATAGATATGCTAATACTTTATGCTAATGTTTGATTAAGAAGGCTATTAGGCCAGAAAAATAAAGAGAGGCGGTCTGGGCCACCCAGGGGCTAAAGGATGTTCCAGAAAAAAAGGTCACAAGAGAACCCTGAACTCACAGAGAATCTGTGTGATTGAAAAACAAATCCTGAACAAGAAACATTTTAGTGAGACCAGCTTTTTAAGCAGATAATCTGAGAAAGGAACTTGCTAATAAGTGAAGGACTTGGTCTAAGTACTTCTTATGAGGAAGGTGTACTTATTCCTCAACTTGATGAAACTGTTACTAGTATTTTTCCCCACTTTCACATGAGTTAATATAGGCATTGAAAGTTTAAATAACTCACCCCAGATCACAGAGCAAGGAAGTGGCAGAACTTGGATCCAAACCCAGGAAATCTGCTGTCATAAAATTTAATAGATTGACTGAGATTCTTGAGTAGAGAAATGATTCAGGAGAACCAGGGGTATTAAAAGAACAAAAGGAGAGAAGAAAACGTAAATCTGTGCCCACTAATGGCAGAAGTTACATAAGCAATGGCCAGAAACTGCTTGGCAACAAGCCCAAAGGCACCACTTCATTTCTCTGCACACGGTTAACAGAGTATTAATTGCATTTCCTTAAAAGAAATTGATACAGTTGGGTTTATCTTGGACCACTGCCACTCAAAACTCAGCTTCTTATCCTCCTTGTCCAAAATTTTCCCTTCTGATATCCTCCTAATTCAGCTGCTTATCAGTAAACTCCCATTCCTGAATTCCCATTAAAAGATATGATATCTTGCTATAGTAATGTTCCAGATAACTGAAGAATTATTGAAGATGATGGCTTTCCTACAATAAAGGTGCCAGGAACAGTCCATAAGGAGGGTCTGGGCAAGCCTATGTCACCTTCCCTCTCACACCAGCAGTGGATCCCTGTTGCCAAAGGGAAAAGTCCAACAGGCTTCAAGCTGACATGTGAAGACCCTGCAGGGTCTGAAGGCAACTCACTTCTGGCCCCAGTCACCCGGCACTGCCATCAGCTCCCCTCCCAGCACATTTCATGTATTCGCTCTATCTAATGGACACCTGGATTGTCCAGCCACTACTCTTTCCATCAAATCTTTCTACCCATGTAGATTCCACCTTCCCAAATCTTTCCCATCCTTCTGGGTTCAAATTTATCTCCTTTACACGGCCTTCCTCAGCCATCCATGTCTATGTAGTTACTCTCTCCTCCACTTCCACGATCGTCCTTAAGATTACTTAACAGTTACTCATGTATGATCTCGTTGGCTCACTTTTCACTGATGCCTGGGGTGCGTGTGCGTGTGCGTGTATGTATTGCCATACATCAGCTATGAAGTCCTGTCCCTGCAACAGTCTTTCTGATCATTAGAAGGCTGGTACTAAGATACAAATTTAAATTCTCATTGCATCTCTGCCACACCTGGTATGCTACTTTGTATACAGTAGACACTCAAAAAGTGTTTGCTAAGTTGAAGGGTATGTGTGTGTATGTATGAGTGTGTGTGTATTAAGTCAATTCAGTCATGTCAGACTCTTTGGGACTCCATGGACTGTAGCCCACCAGACTCCTCTGCCCACGGGATTCTCCAGGCAAGAATACTGGAGTGGGTTGCCAAATGCCCCAGTTGGTATGGCAACATACAGAGATGCGTTTTGTCTTTAGTAATCTAAATGCACGTTTTCATCCTATAATACAAATACCCTCCAGATCTGATCCCTGATTTCCTCTCCAGCGTCTGTGTTGTCCAGTGTTTCCCTCAGCTGTTCTCAGCAGAAAACCATGAACACTGCACACAGGCGGTTATACATTTCTGGGAGTTCCCCACGCTGCTCTCTCTACCTGGAATGCCCTTTTCTTACTTCGTCTTCTTGAAGAAAAACTGCCAGAAAGCCACTGCTTACCCCTACCGCTTCCTTATGCATCACTGCATTTTCCACAGTGGTTAACAGGTAACTGATTGTGCCTTCTTCCTGCCTTATTTGTTTAGGAACTGCAAGAAGACAGAATTGTTTTTATTTATTGCCACGTGCCTGCACATTGGCATAGTACCTACTGCATAGCCTGTGCTTTGTGTGTTGAACCAGTGAACAAATAAAGGATGAAATACATACTGAAGACCAAAGCTCTTTCATAAATTTGTGAAGGAGTCTGTCATTAGCCAGCCCAGTGGAGAGTGAGATAAAATTGTGCCACACCATGGGATATAGAGGCATACGCTAATATGAAAAATGTACTTTCACACACTCACGCCCAGTGCTCTCCAAGTTCAAGTCATATCCTCCCATAATTGACTGGGTTGCTGAAATCCCTGGGAGAAAGCCCTCTATGGTAAGTAAGTTGGAGCAGCCTCCACAGGAGCAATAGCACTGAAATAAGGAAAAAAGGGGAAACAAAAAACGACGCTGAAAGGTGAGAGTTTGCAAAGACAGAAAGTTGACCACATAGAACTCCTTTGCCAGCACAGGATTTGACAAAGGGATATCAAATCTGTGCCTGTCTTTGGGAGGAAGTTACTGGGACAGGGCAGTAAGCTTGACACCAAAATCAGTCACAGGAAAGATACCAGAGAGGGATGACTGGGGTGAGGGCCATGCCTAGCAAAGAGCTGGTTCCATTCTCTCAGACTGGAGATCTGCTCACTCTCCAGACTACAGACACAGCCAGGAGCTGCCTGGGCTCATGGTTCCCTTGATGCCTTGAAAGAGATGTGATTAAGCCAGGTGGAGAAAAAAAAAGAAAAGAAAAATCTGTTAAAAATCACCGGTATAGAAAAAGGGGAGGAGGAGAGGAAGAAGAGAGAAATCAACCATGAAAAAGGAAAGGGGAAATATAGCCAGAGACACAGAAAGCCTGTCAGCTCTCTCCAAACTGTAACAAAAGCACAGGAGAGATAGTTTCTCTTTAATGAATGCTTTGATCAGCCACAGTTGATATAATAATTATATAAAACTAGAGCAAGACAGAAATAGGATGAGCTTTTCTCTCACATAGCCTGTAACCTTTGTGATTGGTTCATTTATTTAAGAAAGGAATAAGTGCCTTCAAAACAGAGGCATGTGTCAGCAAAGAGCCTGTTTTCTCCCCTGACTTATTCAATGCCTGCGTCCCTTTTCCACTCCACTTCAGAAGGGCTGATCTGCTAGCCCATGGCTCTGAAAGGAAACTGATGGTGGTGGACCTCTCATGTGTCTTGGTCTGATTTCTCAAGTTAATCTACTGCCTGGCAGCAGGCCCCTCATCCCTTCCCCCTCCAAGCTTGTCGCCCCCCTTTACTCAGTACCCCCACCCATCTCCACCTAGCTGGCTATCTCCTAAGTAATGAGAAACCTCATGCTGCTGGAGGCACTGACTTGGCTGATCTCCAGAGAAGGAGGAGAGAGCATCTTTTTTTTTCCCAGAATGATACTCCCACAAGCACGTGCTCTTCAGAAATAGCAGGGGAGAGAGGTGGTTGCCATGGGAACGGAGGCGGCCACACAAACAGGAGTAGCACNGGCGGGAGAGACGCACGTGAGCGCGGTGTAGCAGTCTTCAGCCCTCGAGAGCACCAGAATGCCACATCCCAACACTATTCACCAAACACAGAGGGAGCTGAGGTTCTGCAGACAAACTCATAACTAACGGGCTGAGCAAGAAAGTGCCTTCAGTGGAAAGATAAAAAATGAAGCCGCCAGGGAACCACAGGCTCCATAGCACTTCTTCAAGGACATCTTCCCATCATTATGACACCTGCATTACAGAAAAAAAACAAAAAACAGAGAGAGAGAAAAAAGAGGGGCCAGAAAGCCAGCCCAGAGCAATTTAAGTGTTCCATGCAGTTCAGAGAAACTTGCCCACTAGTGTGAGAACACCTCAGCCCAGCTAGAGCCCACCTGGCGCTGCAAACCCTGCAGGCTTCACTCCTCAGCTGGGGCACGGATGAGGCTCATGCCCATCGGCCCCTTCTGAGTCACTGTGGCTGAGACAGCCTCATCCTGTGCTTGCATCTGGAATCTTCAATCATTCAAATGTGCTTTACACATCCCCATGAAGAGCCAGCATCACTCTGCAGAGTCAGGGGCCAGGAGTGGGGTGCAGTGTGGGTGTTCCTGGTGGAAGCGTTCAGGGCGGAGCAGGGGGGACTGGCTGATGGGTTCACTCTGACCCGCAGGCATCCACACACAGAACCTGAGCAAGACAGAAGTGACAGAGGCTGACCTCAGACCACACGGAGTACCCCAGACACAGAGGCTTTGTCCCCAGAGTGGCCAGGTCAGTGTGGACCAGGACAAAGCTGACCATGGCCCTAAAGAGTGACCCAGGAGGCCTTGGCTTTTCCAGGTTGGAGAAGACAGATAGATAGGACAGCGAGTGACAGGCTGCACTGAGTGACTGCTGTGTGGGGTGGGTCCCTCCATCTGGAGGGACAGAGCAGGGGTGCAGGTCAGAGGGCAAGATCAGGAACACACAGGCACATCCAGGGGCGTGGCTCACCTCGGAGCTGAGACTCTCGGGGGTAACTGGTCCTCTTCCATCACTCACGTTCCCAGGAGGCTTGGTCAGGTGCGAAACAGGTATGAAGAGAAGACGACTTGGCTGTAAAGCCCCAGACCCCACCATATAACTTCACACAAGTCCTAACCTTTGTGAACCTCCTTTTCCTTCTCATAAAGTGGAGGTAACAAACCTAGGCAGCAAATTAAAAAGGAAAGACACCACTTTGCTGACAAAGGCCCATATAGTCAAAGCTATGGTTTTTCAAGTAGTCATGTCCGGATGTGAGAGTTGGATCATAAAACGGCTGAGTACTAAAGAAATGATGCTTTCAAATTGGGGTGCTAGAGAAGACTCTTGAGAGTCCCATAGACAGCAAGGAGATTCCACCAGCCAATCTTAAAGGAAATCAACCCTGAATATTCACTAGATGCTGAAGCTGAAGCTCCAGTACTTTGGCCACCTGACGCAAAAAAAACTGACTCACTGGAAAAGATCCTGATGCTGGGAAAGACTGAAGGCAAAGGGAGAAGGGGAAAACAGAGGGTGAGATGTTGGATGGCATCACCAACCCAACTGTCATGAATTTGAACAAGCTCTGGAAGACAGTGGAGGACAGGGAAGCCTGGCATGCTGCAGTCCAAGGGGTCACAAAGAGGTGGACATGATTTAGCAAGCAAACAACAATCACAAAAGTGGAGACAACACAGCTCCTCATGTGGCTGTTATAAGGATCAGAGAACAGGAAGCGGGGTTTGAACGGCCTTCTAACAGGTGGATATGAGTTTCTGGTGTTGAATGAGAAGGAAGTTCCTGGTGGAGGAAGCCCTGATGCAGAGATCAAGGCAGGCAGCTACTCTGCAGAGAACATCAGCTCCTTGTAGGGAAGCATCGTGTGTTAAGTCATTGGCTGAACAAGTGTGCTGAACATGCTGTGCTGGGCATGGAAGATGCTGGTCAGTGGGCTCAGGAGACAAGAGCTGGCGTGAGACCAGTAACATGGCTGCATCTCCTGCCTTGATATTCGGCCCCACCCAATCCATTCCTCTCAGAGCAGTCCAGAGTTACCTTCTCAAGTACAAAACAGAGCCCATAAGAGAAAGTCCAAGTCCGCTGAGGCAATCCATTAGGGTCTTCCCTGAACTGGCCCCTACAGAGGTCCAAGCAGGATCACCTATAGCCTTGGCCCTTCCGTCTGCTGGCTCTATCCACACCCCATCTTCCTCACACCCAGGATGTCTGCAAGCTCAGCGTGTACCTGCCCACCTCCCTTTCATTCCCCAGCCTCAGAATAGATGTGATTTCCCCTGAGAAGCCTCCCTGGCTGGGCCCCGGTGCCACCACATCTGCGGGACTTACCAAGACTCACAGCCACACTTTCCCACCCCTCCAGTTACTTCTTTCACTCACTGGACTCTCAATTCCAAGGTTCCACTTTTGTCCACACTGGAATGTCGGCCCCATTAGAGCAGGGTGCTGTTGGCACAGTGCCCAGCAAATGATATGAAAAATAAAATTCTGTTAAATTGCTGAATTGACCTAGCCTGGAGACAGACTGTGTGGCGTGATCACCTAAGTTGTTTAGATGGTCGACTATTGTTAACAGGGAGCCATCAATGCTGGAAGCATCAGCTTAAAAACCTAGAAAGATGGCAGGGAAGAGGGTGTACAGAAAATGGGGCATCTGCTGGCTTCAACCAGGCAGGGAAGAAACAGTCTGACCTGCCGCAGTGGCAGTGTGAATGCAGATGAGAGACGAAAGCCATTCAAAAAATAAACTCGGCAGCAAAGGGAAGTAAAGAGGGAAGAGTCTAGGATGACCCCAGGTAGGTGATCGGCTTAGAGGGAAAAAAAAAAAAAAAGAATTCAGAATATGAAGCTGGAAATGGTGCCCAATCTGTGCTCCTGTTAAATAGAAGTGTGTGTGAGACACACAGGTGGAAATGTCCTGCAGGCAGCTAGAGATTAGACTGGTTTCCGGGAAAGGCCAGATACATAAATTGGGGAGTTAGTGGTCCAAAGGCTAAAATCACTGAAGTGGAAGGAAACAGTCCTTGGTGGCCATGCAGAGCCAGAAGAGAGCAGGGGGTTTGTGACAAAACTCTGAAAAATATGAGCCTTTAAACAAACCAGAGAGGAGTAACTGCCTTTCTTCTGCCAACACACCAGCCCTCATTAGCTGGCCCTGTGTCTCTTTACTTATTGATAATATTACTCATTTTTGCACCAGCAAATTTAATAAACATGCTAATTTAATATAATTTTATTGAGTGCCTACTTAGTTAAGGGGTTGGCTCTCCTTCCTGGGGGCACCCACAGTACTCTGTGGACCTTCACTGGAGCTCATCACTGTCTACCACAATCTTTTTATTTGTCTTTCCATTAAATTATGAGCTCCTTGAGTCAAAAATTATGGATTTCAGGACTCCTAGCCCTGCCTACAGAGTGTTTACTCAATGAACACATGAGTGAAGTTTACCATCAGACAGGGAGGAAAGATAGATGAAAATAACTTTAAAGGATAAAACTGCTCTCCTCAAGGTCATAATTCATTTGCTACCAGTCAGACTCACAGCATGTCTTTGACACTGAAAATCTGGCTAACTTCATATGGTTAATTCTGTCTTCTTTAAAATCTCTCCCTATGTTTTATGGACACCAGTCTCTCTTGACTTATATTCTCCTTCCATTGATGTGTCTCTTTCTCAGCTTCTCACCTCCCCTCCTACTTAATCTTCGATGTCCCCCAAATCCATAGACTTATTGGTCTTTAATGATACCCTCCCTAGGAAATCGGCACACAGAGTCCTCATATGTCATTTGCAAGCAATGATGACAAAAGCATCATCTTCAGCTCAGAACTCCCCTGCACTCAGCTCCCTTCTGCTCTTGTGTCATCTTCCATCCTGTCCTAAGTCCCATCGGTCATCCTATATCACCTACTAATGACCTCAATGAAAAAAAAAAAGTGGACGTGTTAATGGCTCAGTTGTGTCTGACGCTTTGTGACCCCATAGACTTTATAGCCCACCATCCTTCTCTGTCCATGGACTTCTCCAGACAAGAATACTAGAGTGTGTATCCATTCCCTTCTCCAGAGAATCTTCCCAACTCAAGGATCAAACCTGGGCCTCCTGCATTGCAGGTGGATCCTTCACTGAACCCCCAGGGAAGCCCTGGTTACCTCATTACCCATGCCCGAAATATGCGAGTTGCTCTAGATGCACTCCTGTTAGTGCAAGTTCCTGTGTCCAATGCACAGTGAGTCCAAACAAACTGAAACGTCAGAGTGTGGAGCAGAGAAAGGCTTACTGCAGGGGCCACAAAAGAAGACCGCTGACTCAGGACCAATGATAACCCTGTATACAAGACAGCAAAAGAGACACAGATGTATAGAACGGACTTTTGGACTCTGAGGGAGAGGGAGAGGGTTGGATGATGTGGGAGAATGGCATTGAAACATGTATACTATCATGTAAGAAACGAATCGCCAGTCTATGTTCGATACAGGATACAGGATGCTTGGGGCTGGTGCACGGGGATGATCCAGAGAGATGATATGGGGTGGGAGGTGGGAGGGGGGCTCAGGATTGGGAACTCATGTACACCCATGGCGGATTATTCATGTCAATGTATGGCAAAACCAATACAGTATTGTAAAGTAAAATAAAGTAAAAATAAAAATTTTTTAAAATAATAATAACAAAAAAGCCAAGAGCTGCTGGAAGGATTTTAACAAAGAATTTTTAAAGGGCAGATGATGGAGAGGGGTGTGTGATCAGCTTGTGCGCAATTCTGTGGTTGGCTGATGGTGAGGGAACAGGGCAGGGTCACAGGGGTTAACTTCACTGGTCCTGAGGCTCCAGGAGGCCTGGGGCAATGTGCTCATGGTCATCAAGTAGTTAACATCCTCCATTAGGGGGAGGGAGGTTCACATCTGCAAAACAACTCAGGAAACATGCATCGAATTCTGCATCTGGGTACTTCAGCGAGGAGCTGAAGCAGAGGATATGGGGGAAGGTCCCCTAGGGTCCTGCTCGTCACACTCCTCGACCCCTGTCCCGCTAGAAAGAACTGATGACAAGCTGTCAGCTCTTCCTTCTAAGCCGCTTTCTCTCTCCTGCACGACTCCCGCCTTCAGTGAGTGCTTACACTGGATGAATGTAATAGCCTGCTACAAAGTCACTACATCCTCACCTCTTTTTCAAATCACCTGCCCACACGGGGAGGTGATACAAACCTACCCCGTGGCCTTCCCTTCTTCCTCCCGAGGTTTCCTCTTGTTTGAGATAAAGTAAAAATTCCTTAAAAGGATTCTGACACTACCAGGACATTAGCATCAATTACTGAATTTTTAAATGCTGCCCCAAGGACCCCACTTCAGATCTACTGACTCAGAAAGTTGAGCAGGTACACCTCAGTTATATGCTGCTGCCTGTTTCCAAAACTCCAGAAGCTATCATGAGACACCTTACCGGTGGACTATCATTTGAAACCCACATAGATAATCCATTTATTTGTAAAATTCCCAGTCTTTCTCCTTGAGAAGTTCCAAGGCACTCATTCCCCTGGTGTCTCACGGTCCCAGAAACAAAGCTCGTGCAATACAACTTGCCTTCTCATCACAAAGGGGTACAAGAGGAGGTACCAGGCTCAAGCTGACCCAAGCAATTTCCTTTCAGAAAGAATTTGTATGAACAGAGAGAGGCACTCAGTCTTTCCAGGTGGATCTACGTGTAAGATGTAAGATCTCGGATGATGGTCTTATCCTCTGTGTCCATCCCGGGGATGATCCAGAGAGAAGTTGTGGGGTGGGAGGTGGGAGGGGGATTCAGGATTGGGAGCTCGTGTACACCTGTCGATGTATGGCAAAGCCAATAGAGTATTGTAAAGTAAAATAAAGTTAAAAATATATATATAATAAAGAAAAAAAAAAGGAGATAAGCAATTCTGCAGAATGAGGGCAATAAAAACCCACAAAGAGGACAGAAGAATGGAGTGGAGGTCCCTGGTGGTATCCCTGTCCTATTTTTGAGGCCACGTTGTAGCCTCACACATACTCCGGGAAAATATTCAGTGTTTCTAAGCAAGTTTCCTTTCTTCCTAAGTTGGTTTCTACACATAAATTCAAAAGAGCACAGATTAATAACCATCGATTTTGAGTGCTTCATGAAGTCGACTTCTATCTTACTTGTCTACCACCATCCCCAACTCTTCTCCTCCTCCCCAGACCCCTCCACTTCCACCATCCTTACCTCCTTGTCATGACCACTGGAGCCTTGCTCTCCTGCACATCCTACTGTGTGATACAGGTCTACAGTCCCCTCCCTCTACATTCTTTATCTGGGCAATTAGCCTTCTCATCCAAGAAGATACATTTCAAGGACCACCTCCTCTAGAAACCCCCTACCAGGATGTTTAAATCTAGAAAAGGTATTCTTTTCCTGTGTCTTAGAAATGCTTATGCTCATATCCAACACAGCCTTTGTCACATGGCATTTAGAAACGTTGGTTGACTTGTCTGTTTTCCCTCAAGGACTTGAAAATGAAGGGTAAGGGGCCTGCTGACAACCTTAGCTCTCTGTCATTTAGCACAGCTGTGGACTCAAGAGAATGGCCTCATTTAATGTTTATTAAATGAAGGGCTGAACTGATTTCATTAACGAATCAGTTATTAGTTACTAAATAATCAGAAGAGGGTGCCAAATGAAGCAAAGGTCAGAAAAGTGACTGTCTACGGCCAGTAATGACTCACTATCTGACTTCTAAACCAGATTCTCTTATTCTGGAACTATTGCTCTCAACTATGCAGCAGAGGACATGTTTCAATCTTAGAGGGGAAAAAGGCAGGTCAGATGGAGAAGGGCTCTTTTAAAACTTGATTCCAGAGCATTGCCCCAACCCCAAGACAGTTAACTCATCTCTTCAGGGAGGACTCCTGAGTATCTGGGAGGGTGCTGCATCTTCTCTGGGGCACACACTCCAGCCCTAGCTGCATCGCATGCACGAATAGAGCCGAATGGGTCATTTGGCCCATTTACTGTGCAGCATTGCTTTTCTTGGTAACGGAGGCCAATGTGTTTGCTCCGTTTAGGCAGTGTGTGTATCACACCTTGAGAAGGGCAGGGCAATCCACTCCAGTATTCTAGCCTGGAGAATCCCCATGGACAGAGGAGCCTGGCAGGCTACAGTCCACGGGGTCTCAAAGAGTTGGACACAACTGAGCAACTCTCTCTCTCTCTCTCTCACACACACACACACACACACACACACACACACACATCACATCTATAGAATGTGATCTATGAGGTAACTGGGTCGAGGATGCACCCCCACACATTCTAAAATCAGACAAAGATTCACAACAAAATATTCTTTTTCTTCTTTTTGAGTAAAGTGTGCATGTGGAAAATAGTTTATAGAGCTCAGTCTCTGCCTCATAGGAGATGAAAATGTGATCCTTTGCTAGCTCAGACAAAATCCTCCATGCTACATTAGGCTTGATAGCAAATTTTGTACTTGCAAGCTTTTATCAAAACTGTATATCTGAAATCTTAATAACACAGGAAGGTGGATTCTATTTCTCCTCTCTTTTCAGGTTTACCTCAACAGAATCAGAACTAATTCCTGATTTGAAACTCAGCAGTTTTAGCAGGGTCTGTAAGAATCTTATGTCAAGGTCCTGCAGAGGATTGAAGGGACCTGATTTTATTACACACACACACACACACACACACACACACACACAAATACCCTCATGCACCAAACTTACAATCTTAACAAAAGGAATCTAAAATAATTGAGTATATCCACTGACAGAAAGAACACCCTGGTCAAATATTGGTCACCTTAAAAAAGTATGAAACAAATAAATGGAAATTTAAATCCACATTCTAGAGTACACTATAGCTGAAACATTCTCTGTTTGTTCCAGTTACAGACATTCACATATGCAGTACGGCCACAAAGAGCAGCAGATTTAGATTTAGGTTAGGAAGTGAGTCAGATTCAGATTTCAGTTCAAATTTAGAATTTGCCATTTACAAGCTATAAGACTTAAAATTGTTTTAAAAAAATAGCCTTAGGGTTTTTTTTTTTTTTTTGTCTATACAATGTAGTGAATAGGACATACTTTGTTGAACATATGATTACTTATAAGGATCTAAATTAATATCAGGATCTAAATCACGATTCTAGCTACATATACTAACAGCAGAGAGTAATGGCTGTATTGTTCCAAGAATCTTCAGCTTCTCTGTAGGAAAGGGTCATATATTTCACCTCTGTCACTGACCTCAGTCCAGGCCATCCGACTTGATTTGGCCAATGCAATGGGACTAGAAATCTCTTGTGTCACTATGAAATGAAAGCTTTAAGAGCCACCATGTGTTTCTGTCATTCTTTTCTCTCTGGAATCATACTGCATGTCCCAATTAAACCTACTCTTTCAAATTGTGGTCCAGGAATTAAAGAAATAACTGGATGGGGGTGGGGGCACAGAAAGAGAGGGGAGGATGGAGCAGTGTTTGTGAATACATATAAATATATACATATACATCTACATCTATCCCATCTGCCTATGCATACATCTGTATCAGATAGATAGAGAATGTACACAGAGTTGTAAGCCATCATTGCTGTAAGCCACTGACATGTTGGGGACATTTGTTATCACAGCATAACTTAGCCAAAGCTGACTAATACACATTAGTATCTCTCTAAACTAATTTTCATTGAAATACCCCATCAGATTAACTGATGCTCTCTATTTCCTCTGTAAAACATACTGAAAGTCCAAAGTTATTAGACTAATACTTAGTATATTAGCACTTTTCTGATCCTACAAGTTAGGCAAATAATTGCCAAGAATCAATTTCTTTTTACCATGCAGAACTACTATAATTCCATACTGTAATATCATTCTATGAAGTGCAAGTTCAGTACGTTGTTAAGACTTGATAAAAACAAATCACTAAATGCATTGCTGTTGAGTTTTTAAAAATCAAATGGTAAAATGTATATCAAAGTGTTTATAAATTACAAATTGCCGTGTTGATATATGAGTTGATATCAATTTGTCAATTAGGATGTTTTTGAGCAGCTACTCTTTGTTAGACACCATGCTGGGAATAACACGAAGCATATAACACAGAACTAATTTCAAAGGATGTTAGCCCAGAATATTGTAAAAGGAAACCAGCATCTTAACCAGCTACATATCTCAGTGACTGAGCCTAGTACCAATAAACAGCACTGCATCCATTAAAACAAACAAACAAAAAATGGTATAGAATCTTCCAGCCCCAGTATATCTGAGTTAACAAGGTCAGGAAGATGGTGCCTCTTTCTACTTTATTTCATGTTTCTATTATCATTGCTTATTTATTCATTCCAAAACAATGCAAGTTCATTACAACAAACTTAAAGTAAGGAAATATATTAATGTTTTTGGTGCAATGATTTAGTTATTGAAAGCCTACTTAAAACAGAGGACTTTTGCTAAGAAGCCTCCTTGTCGGAGCACTTTTTGCCAAAGACCAGCTGCCTAACTGCCTTCACTGCCAATCAATTCATCAGACCCTAAAAACTGTTCAAATGAAGGCACTGCCAATGGGATCACACATCAATTTCTCTAGAGAATCCCTGGTTTAAATGGATGAGTCAACTTTCATTTCTCTTCTTGGGGGGATAAAAATCTGATCTTGGGCAAAAGAGGTGATGACAAAACCCATAACCCTACCTCACAATGTCTAGAAGCATCGTTCACATGAAACGCTTTCACAAAGACAAGCCATTGCCAATCAATATGTCATTGGGCCACAAGGAATAACTCCCTTTTAACTCAGAATCCCATTTCAAGATGGAAGAAAGGAAAGGACAATGCCACATCCCCAGAATTGCCCAGCATAAAGCCAAACATGAAGAACACCAGCTCCCTGGGGACAGTGGACTAGAGCTGGACATGCCCAGTGCAAAGCACCTACTGCGGGGTCAGCTTGAGGAAAGTGAGATGTGAACACCCTCTCCTTAAGGGCAGACATCGCCCTGGAGACGTCTACAGGTTTCCAGTGCTGAACTCACTGCCTGGCATGTAACTAATGCTCAGTAATTACTCCCTAAGTATAGCAACCAGCGTTTGATGGATTGAGTATCCAAGTGAATAAAGCAAGACATCAGAGTACCTTGATTTTTCAGCCTTACCATAAAATGTCAAGCATCTGGATGAATTGATAGAAGCCTAAATTATAAAAGTATTCTATTGCCTGAATGGGTGAAATTTGTATTGTAATAGTTTCCTTATACACAACCCATCATTCAAGGCATAGCTCAAAGGTCACCTCCTCAATAAAGTCTTTCCTGTTCCTCAGCATGTGGTCTAGGGCTCCAGTCTCTTTCAACACTGGCAAGAGTAAGTATTTTCAAATTCTGTTTTGCAACCCATAGGTTTTGCTGCAGAAACACTGTAATAGGTCAAATCAAATTAAGAAACAGGATAGAATAGAACAGGATGAAAAAGGAAAAATAGGGAATGGGATGGACTGGAATAGAATAGAGTAGAAGGCTAGAACAGAATAGAATAGAATAGAAGTACATTAGCAAGATTCACATATAAGGTAAATACTCCTGATTGTCTATGTGAGCATGTTTGTGCATGCACACATGTGTGAGTGCTTATCTGTACAGCATTATAATCAGAATGTGCTTATTTCTATGAGTGGATAGAAAGAATTTTGTAAATCACTGCTGAAGATTAAAAAAAACCAGGTAAAGTGTAGTAATATCTTGTCTCTACCAGTGGTAACTTTGAACAAATGACTCTGCCTTTTGGAGCATTGGTTTCCTCATCTATAAAATGGGAGATCGGCCACTTATTTTCCAATATTACTCTATGGATTAAAATATATAAAATAATGTAAGTGAGGTTCATATGCCATGATAATGCTTTAGCAAAAGTTTGTTCTCCCTTATTTCTCCTTGATTTACCTTAAACACTGCAACTTTTAAAGATAGTTAATATAGTCATTTTTTGCCTTCTTAATTACCTGAGGATGTGCTTACTAGCAGATTTCTGCTTACAAGCATTTTAGGATTTTTTTTTAAAGCAACAAATAGGAATCATTTATTAATTCAATGACTACTTACTGAACCCCTTTTACAGTCAGACACTGTTGAGACAGCTATAAACACAAGCAATAAAAAGTCCTGGACTTCATGGAGCTTTAATCCTAGATGAGGACGATGAACAAAAACCAAAGAAGTAATATGCTGGTAGATAACATGTTAACTGTTGTTGTTTAGTCGCTAAGTCACATCTAATTCCTTGCAACCCCATGGACCCCACTAGGCTTCTCTATCCATTGGATTTCTGAGGCAAGAATACTGGCATGGATTGCCATTCCATTCGCCAGGGGATCTTCCAGACCCAGAGATCAAACCCACGTCTCCTGCATTGGCAGGCAGATTCTTTACCGCTGAGACAACAAGGGAGCCACAGCTAATACGTTAAATAAAACATTAAAACATAAGTGAAGGACAGAAAGTGCTCAGTGGAAGGAATTGTTATTGTAGGATGGTTAGGAAAAGTCACACTCTGGGGACGTTATGTACATATGGGTCCCATATATTTCATGACACAACAAATGTTTAATGAATCAGCTTGCAGAAGAATAACACTAGACCTAATCTTACATCATTCACAAACATCAACTTAAAATGGATTAAAGACTTGAACAATCACCTAAAAGCTGGAAAAGCCCTAGAATAAAACATAGAAAGTAAATTCTTGACCTTGGTCTTGGCAATGAGGTTTTAGATCTGACACAAAGAACAAAGGTAAAAAAGTACAAATAAACAAGTGAGATTATATCAAATGAAAACAACCGGCACACAGCAAAAGAGACTCTTAACAAAATAAAAAAGCAACCTATAGAATTGAGAAAATATCTGCAATCCATGCATCCGATAAAGGATTAATATAAAAACTGTACAAGACAAAATATATATAATTCAAACTGAAAAAACAACAATCAAATTAAGACCTGGGCAAAGGTCTAGAACAGACATTTTTTGGAAAGAAGACATACAGTTGGCCAGCAGGAACATAGAAAATGTATTCGACATTACCAACCATCAGAAAAATACAAATCAAAATCACGATGAGATACCACGTCACACCTGATGCTATTGTGCTCAGTCATGGCCAACACTTTGCAACCTCATGGACTGTAGCCCACCAGGCTCTTCTGTCCATGGCATTCTCCAGGCAAGAATACTGGAGTGGGTAGCCATTTCCTTCCCAATGGGATCTTCCCAAGCCATGGACTGAACAAGGGTCTTTCACATCGCAGACAGATTCTTTACTGTCTGAGCCACCAGGGAAGCCCTATCAAAAAAGGAGAGATGAAAAATGCTGAGGAGGATATGCAGAAAAGGGAACACCTGTGCACTGTTGGTGGGATATCAACTGGTACAATCACTGTGGAAAACAGCATAGAGGTTCCTGAAGAAACTAAAAAAAGAGCTACCACCCCGTCCAGTTCAGTTGCTCAGTGGTTTCCAACTCTTCGCCACCTCTTGAACTGCAGCACGCCAGGTTTCCCTGTCCATCACCAACTCCTGGAGCTTACTCAAACTCATGCCCATTGAGTCAGTGATGCCATCCAATCATCTCATCTTTTGTCATCCCCTTCTCCTCCTGCCTTCAATCTTTCCAGCATCAGGGTCTTTTCCAATGAGTCAGTTCTTCNACCTGCACTCAGGTTTCTCAGAAAGCAGGTAAGGTGGTCTGGTATTCCCATGTCTTTAAAGAATTACCACGGTTTGTTGTGGTGCACACATTCAAAGGCTTTAGTGTAGTCAATGAAGAAGTAGATGTTATTCTGGAATTCTCTTGCCTTTCAGTGATCCAAATGATCTTGGCAATTTGATCTCTGGTTCCTCTGCCTTTTCTAAATCTAGCTCGAACATCTGGAATTTCTTGGTTCACATACTATTGAAGCCTTGCTTGGAGAATTTTGAGCATTACTTTGCTAACGTGTGAGATGGGTGAAATCATAGGATAGTTTGAGCATTCTTTGGCATTGCATTTCTTTGGGACTGGAATAAAAACTAACCTTTTCCAGTGCTGTGGCAACTGCTGAGTTTTCCAAATTTCCTGGCATCACTTTAACAACATCAACTTTTAGGATTTGAAATAGCTCAACTGGAATTCCAACACCTCCACTACCTTTGTTTATAGTGATGCTTCCTAAGGCCCACTTGACTTTGTATTCCAGGATGTCTGATTCTAGGTGAGTGATCACACTATTGTGATTATCTGGGTCATGAAGATCTTTTTTGTATAGTTCTTCTGTGTATTCTTGCCACCTGTTCTTAATATCTTCTGCTTCTGTTAGGTCCATACCATTTCTGTCCTTTATTGTGCCCATCTTTGCATGAAATATTCCCTTGGCCTCTCTAATTTTCTTGAAGAGATCTCTAGTCTTTCTCATTCTATTGTTTTCCTCTGTTTCTTTGCATTGATTGCTGAGGAAGGCTTTCTTATCTCTCCTTGCTATTCTTTGGAACTCGGCTTTCAGATGGATATATCTCCATTACCTTTCCTTCTCTTCTTTTCTCAGCTAATTGAAAGCCTCCTGAGACAACCATTTTGCCTTTTACATTTCTTTTTCTTGGGAACAATTTTGATCACTTCCTTCTGTACAATGTTACAAACCTCTTTCCATAGTTGAATTACTGTGACGTTGATTGGTTTGTCTTGGAAACGAACAGAGATGATGCTGTCGTTTTTGAGATTGCATTCAAGTACTGCATTTTGAACTCTTTTGTTGACAATAAGGGCTACTCATTTCTTCTAAGGGATTCTTGCCCACAGTAGTAGATGTAATGGTCAGAATTAAATCTGAATTAATTTCACTTATTCCAGTCCATTTTAGTTCACTGATACCTAAAATGTTGAAGTCACTCTTGCCATCTCCTGTTTGATCGTTTCCAATTTACCTTGATAAAGGACCTAACATTCCAGGTCCATATGCAATATTGTTCTTTACAGCATCAGACTTTACTACCATCACCAGTCACATCCACAGCTGGGCATTGTTTTCACTTTGGCTCTCTCTCTTCATTTTTTCTGGAGTTATTTCTCCACTCCTCCTCAGTAGCACATTGGGCACCTACTGATCTGGGGAGTTCATCTTTCAGTGCCATATCTTTTCCCCTTTTCATATTTGGATTCTCAAGGCAAGAATACTGAAGAGGTTTGCCATTCCCTTCTCCAGTGGACCACATTCTGTCAGAACTCTCTACCATGTCCTTGGGTGGCCCTACCCTGGTGGCTCAGAGGTTAAAGCGTCTGCCTGCAATGTGGGAGACCTGAGTTTAATCCCTGGGTTGGGAAGATCCCCTGGAGAAGGAAATGGAAACCCACTCCAGTATTCTTGCCTGGAGAATTCCATGGATGGAGGAGCCTGGTGGGCTACAGTACATGGGGTCGCAAAGAGTTGGACATGACTGAGCGACTTCACTTCACTTCACATGGCCTGACTCATAGTTTCATTGAGTTAAAGAAGGCTGTGATCCATGTGATCAGTTTGGCTCATTTTCTGTGATTGTGATTTGTAATGTATCAGGCACAATATTAAGTGGTTCACTCATTTATTCATTCAGTACATGTTTATGAACCATATACTATGTGTAAATGCCATTGTAAGGACTGAGAATACAATAGTGGAAAAAAACTGGATGAAGTTACCACCCTTGTGAGGCTTGCATTCTAGAGACAAAGACAACAACAAAATTAAAAGTGAAAGTACAGAATTACAGGCAGTAATAAGAACTATAACAAAAAATTAAAAGGAATAAGGAGAATAAAGTAGTGATGTTTTACTGTTTTATGTAAGGGAAGCACTTGCTAATGTGATGAGAGACTTGTTGGCTGGGAAGGAATGGGCTGTATGGATATGTGGGGAAAGATTGTTCCAGGGAAAAAAATAACAAAAATCTTGAAAAGACAACAGGCTTTGAGTTACATATCTTATTTCTGACACTGACAAAGAGAGTAATATGTTTAACAAAGATTTTGTTTCCAGGTTTTACTAGTTCCAAAGCTGAGGTACATCAATTTTTCTACATTTTCTAGTATTGAATCTACATGTTTAATATGTTTATTTTTCCATGTCACCTTCCTTTGAGATTGCTCTCAGCACACAGTGAGTCACTCTCTCCTCTGTGCCCTGGAGCATATTTAGTAGTATTTTTTAAAACAGCAGTCTACTAATGAGTGTAGGTCTATGGTATAGTTTATATGAGGAAGAATGGGAAAAGTAGTGGCTACTGAAATCACAAGCTGACATGTAATTTTGAAAGAAAAACTTCCAAGTGTGAAATCCAGATGTATCTGAGTCATGAAGCATCAGTTCAGTTCAGTTCAGTCGCTCAGTCATGTCCGACTCTTTGCGACCCATGAATCGCAGCACGCCAGGCCTCCCTGTNTATATATATATATATATACATCTATTTATTATATATATATTAAATATATATATATCCCACTCTCAGAAGCACCATGGATGAGGCTCCTCTGTCTCCAGGCAAGAATACTGGAGTGGGTTGCCATGCCCTCCTCCAGGGGATCTTCTCCACCCAGGATTGAACCCAGGTATCCCGCATTGCAGGCAGTTTCTTCACCATCTGAGCCACCAGGGAAGCCCATTTTATAAATGCTATTCCACTATTTATATATTCATATACATATATATTCAACCTTCAAAAAGAAGTGAAATCCTGTCATTAGTGACAACATGAGTGAACTTGGAAGGCATTATGTTAAGTGAAACAAGTCACACAGAGAAAAACAATTACCGCATGGCATGACTTAGATGTGAAAACTAAAAAATAAATGAAAGTGAAGGTCACTCACTATATCATCCACAGAATTCTCCAGGCCAGAATACTGGAGTGGGTAGCCTTTCCCCTCACCAAAGGATCTTCCCAACCCAGGGATCGAACCCAGGTCCCCAACCAAAAAAGATCTCACAGAAACGTAGAATCAAAAATTGCTGCCAGGGGCTGAAGTGGCAGGGGGTGTGGAGGCGTGGAGGGATGGTGGGAGAAATAGGGAGAAGTTGGAAAAAGAAATAAGCTTTCCAGGTAGAAGATAAATAAAGTCTGACGGTCTCATGTGTAAGTTGGTGACCAACTTACATGCTGATAACACTGTGTTGTTTAATTGAAATTTGCAGTGAGAGTGTCCTCATTAAAAAACTAAGGCAAATATGTGAGATAATGGATATGTTAAGTAACTTAATAGAGAGAATCCTTTCTTTCTGTTGTTATTTTTCAGTTGTCAAGTCGTGTCTAATTCTTTGTGACCCTATGAACTGTAGCACACCCGGCTTCCCTGTCCCTCACCACCTCCCGGAGTTTGCCCAAGTTCATGTCCATTGAATCGGTGATGCCATCTAACCATTTCATCCTCTGTCAGCTGTTCTCCTTCAGCCTTAAATCTTTCCCAGCATCAAGTCTTTTCCAATGAGTCAGCTGTTGGCATCAGATGGCCAAAGTAGTAGAGCTTCAGCTTCAGCATCAGTCCTTCCAAAGAGTAGTCAGGGCTGATTTCCTTTAAGACGGACTGGTTTGATCTCCTTGCAGTCCAAGGGACTCTCAAGAGTCTTCTCCGACACCACAGTTCGAAAGCACAATGTATATGCATGTCAAATAATCACACTGCACAGTTTAAATGTGTTACAATTTTATTTGTCAATAATACCTCCATAATGTTGGAAACAAGTTTAATCAACTGAAAAAAATAAAGTGAATGGAGGGGAAAGAAGCAAACACTATAAACAAGTGCAGAAAGGGAAAGGAAAAAAACAAGCCCTTTATGATTCTTTCTGTGGTCTGAAATATGACTTAAAATCTGGGAAAAGTAAAACCAAGCTTCTGAGAGAAGTATATTTAAAAGCAGGTGTGTTGAAGAAGGATGCCAAATCCATCACAACAGATGACTTTCATCCGATTTTTGCTATGCTATTTTATGTTAACAGCCAGCACAGACATGTCCTTGGAAGCTACATCTTTAGTGGCCAAAGGACCTGTCAGGGTTGATGTTTCAACTTTGAAACAGTTTCCAATAGACCAGATGGGGTTCTCTGGAAAAGAGTGTAGGTTTCCTGAGAGATCTTTTTAATTCAGACAAAAATCAGACCCAAAGAGATTCAGCATCGTTCAATCCAAAACAGGGTTAGATTTCAAAGGTCCCTGACTCTGAGGAGAAATAACCAAGAATAGTGATTCATTTATCCTGTGCTTATTAAGTAGTTACTGGGTACTTTGAGGGCTAACTTGAATAATTGCCAGGAGCCTGCAAGACTCCTAGGACCATGGGATTCTCCATGCAAGAATGCTGGAGTGGGTTACCACTCCCTTCTCCAGGGGATCTCCCCAACCCTGGCATCAAACCCGGGTCTCTTACGTCTAACCTGCATTGGCAGTTGGGTTCTTTACCACTAAAGCCACCTAGGAACTCTGCAAACTTGGAAGTCACATATTAAACGGCAATAGCCAGCTCACTATGTAGCATCCCTGAGTGACCTCAGAAGGCAGAGCCTCCCACAATTTACTCCAGAAGCACCACCTCGAAGCTGGGCTGTGGTGGTCATTGAAACAGAGAGAGGGGCCGAGAAGGCTGGGGAACCCTGTTTTGCAATATCAGGACATTCGGTACAACTGTCACTCTGGATAACTTCAAAGGCAAACGCACTGCTTGCTGAGCCGACAGCTGTAGAGAAATGGATTCAAAATGCCAAAATACCTGGATGTATTCACCACTCCTCCCTGCTTTCACCAATGATTACAAGAAAGAGACCAGCTCAGGAAAGAAGGTACCAGTTTCAAGAAGATATTGAAATGAGAGAGAGACTCTAGAATGACCTTAAGGTAACCACACGAAGTTGACAGATAGGAGCATGGAGGCACAGAAGGGAGGAAAGAAGGTTGGTTTGAAAGTGATCTCATTACGCCTTTGATATTTTTTCACGTGGCAAATGGATCTGCCTGAAAACAAACAGCAATATTTATGGTGCTTCTGAAGCAATCGTGTAGCCAAAGAAACTCTGGGTCTACTCTGAAAGAGCCCACGACTGTAAAACTGCTGCCAAGCTCCCCGACACGTCCTAACAGGGAAGAAGCTACATAAACCCCTCAGCCCCAAGCAGGTGCTCCACAGTGTCACTACAGATGCAGTCACAAAGAAGAACCGCCCAGGGGAGTGAGATTTCCAGAGTGCAAGACCAAGAAATTCCTCCAGGGAACAGAAGCTAAGAGCGGTGTCTCCAAGTGCCAGGACTTGGGTATCACTACCACCAAGGACCAGTAACTGCTCTGTATCTCCAATCCTCCTCCTTTCCAAATTCTAAAATCCCTAATGCCCACTGTGAGGATCCTCTCCTGCAAGCCATTAAAAAGGACACTTTATTAAATGGTAGCAATCTTTATCACTCTTGTCGCTGTTGTTCCCTCACTAGGTCCTGTCCAACTCTTTGCGACCCCATGGACTGCAGCACACCAGGCTCCCCTGTCCTTCACTGACTCCAAGAGATTCCTCAAATTCATGTCCATAGGTCATGGGTCACTTCTTCATGAAAAGCTGTGTCTAAAAATGAAGAGAGGGAGTAAATACGACCAAGTGAGCTCGGATGTTGAGCTGTGTGCAATAGCTGGATTGGGGCTGTGTGTTCTCAATACGTGAATGAGGGTGCTGATGGATATTTGGTTAAAATACTGTAGCTATGCTGACCAGCTACTACACATCAAAATATATTTCCCATTTTTTTTCTTGGCATTAGGCTAGACCTCCTTCCTCAGGCTCTGCAGTCAGTGACTGCACTTTAGCTACAGAAATGTGAAAAAACAAAACAGACTTGTAATATCATGACCCTTGAGAACCTCCAACGTGTAGTTCTCTGTGGGCCTCCTCTGGGTTTGGCTGGAAGGCTGACCTTAAATGTCACAAATTCATGGCAGCAGAAACTTGTCAGCCTGGGTCCCCGAGAGTGAGGAGCAGAAGCTCTCTCCTCACCAACAATCAGAAACACTCATTTCAGTGGATGTGTGCTCACTCGCTTCAGTCGTGTCTGACTCTGCGACCCCATGGAATGCAGCCCACCAGGCTCCTCTGTCAATGGGATTCTCCAGGCAAGAATACCGAATGGGTTGCCATCTCCTACTCCAGAGATGGAACCCACGTCTCTCGTGTCTCCTGCATTTGCAGCCGGATTCTTTACCCACTGAGGCAAAGACTGACAAAATTGTAAAACCAGGGGCTTGATGTTTTTTAAGCATTGAACATAATCCTGATAACCACCCATCTCTGTCTCCCCAGCTCTAGCATCTCCTCTCAGTGCAAAGACTGAGGATACACTATCAGTCATTAAGAAAAGGGTCTACTAAAAAATAAATAAATATAAAAGAAAAGGGTCTACTGAGGTCAAGATAAACCAATCTTTCCCCACCTTCAGACATTGGGGAGGTTTGTTTTCACCTCCAGCTTAAGGCCTGAGTTTTTTTCCAAAAATTACTAGAAAAAAACATTATTTTTCTCTAAATCAATAAGGAGACAGTCAGGACTCAGTATGGAAACAAAAAGAAAAAGAAAATCTGGGTGAGCCCTACATGCGAAAGAATGGACCCACCCCTCAACCTCTGATTCCACAGGGATTCTTTAGGTAAACGCACATCATAAGCCATTTGATCCTGAAAGTTTTTCTGCAGAAAGGCAAGATCGGGTCCTCTCTGTATTAAACCTTGCCTTGATTAAATTGGCTTTTTTCCTTAGTTTCCAAAGCACTGAGTAACTAACAAGAAAAGGTTTTAATAGAGCCCTAGATTCTAAAGCCATGGGCAACACAGTCTGGGTCCTTTATGATGTGTAATGAATAAAAGGATCCAAATCATTGCTTTTTAAAGTCATCTGTGTTAGAAGTATAATAATCTCCCTCTTTTCTCCACCCTCCCTTCCTTTCATTGTATACATCCGCAATGTTGCTGGCTTTGAAGGGTACATATTAGAGGAGCAGATACTCTGGTTTTCTCAGGACAGCATCCCTCCTGGGAGGACCCTCTCCCTGGGCAGATCCCCTTGCATGGCTGCAGCTGCTTCTGCAATCTGAGAAGCAGTTACATCTAACCCATCCCCCCCTCTGCTC
>SJYV01047107.1:1210442-1223331 GCA_006410875.1 Neotragus pygmaeus
TCTTCATGAAAAGCTGTGTCTAAAAATGAAGAGAGGGAGTAAATACGACCAAGTGAGCTCGGATGTTGAGCTGTGTGCAATAGCTGGATTGGGGCTGTGTGTTCTCAATACGTGAATGAGGGTGCTGATGGATATTTGGTTAAAATACTGTAGCTATGCTGACCAGCTACTACACATCAAAATATATTTCCCATTTTTTTTCTTGGCATTAGGCTAGACCTCCTTCCTCAGGCTCTGCAGTCAGTGACTGCACTTTAGCTACAGAAATGTGAAAAAACAAAACAGACTTGTAATATCATGACCCTTGAGAACCTCCAACGTGTAGTTCTCTGTGGGCCTCCTCTGGGTTTGGCTGGAAGGCTGACCTTAAATGTCACAAATTCATGGCAGCAGAAACTTGTCAGCCTGGGTCCCCGAGAGTGAGGAGCAGAAGCTCTCTCCTCACCAACAATCAGAAACACTCATTTCAGTGGATGTGTGCTCACTCGCTTCAGTCGTGTCTGACTCTGCGACCCCATGGAATGCAGCCCACCAGGCTCCTCTGTCAATGGGATTCTCCAGGCAAGAATACCGAATGGGTTGCCATCTCCTACTCCAGAGATGGAACCCACGTCTCTCGTGTCTCCTGCATTTGCAGCCGGATTCTTTACCCACTGAGGCAAAGACTGACAAAATTGTAAAACCAGGGGCTTGATGTTTTTTAAGCATTGAACATAATCCTGATAACCACCCATCTCTGTCTCCCCAGCTCTAGCATCTCCTCTCAGTGCAAAGACTGAGAATACACTATCAGTCATTAAGAAAAGGGTCTACTAAAAAATAAATAAATATAAAAGAAAAGGGTCTACTGAGGTCAAGATAAACCAATCTTTCCCCACCTTCAGACATTGGGGAGGTTTGTTTTCATCTCCAGCTTAAGGCCTGAGTTTTTTTCCAAAAATTACTAGAAAAAAACATTATTTTTCTCTAAATCAATAAGGAGACAGTCAGGACTCAGTATGGAAACAAAAAGAAAAAGAAAATCTGGGTGAGCCCTACATGCGAAAGAATGGACCCACCCCTCAACCTCTGATTCCACAGGGATTCTTTAGGTAAACGCACATCATAAGCCATTTGATCCTGAAAGTTTTTCTGCAGAAAGGCAAGATCGGGTCCTCTCTGTATTAAACCTTGCCTTGATTAAATTGGCTTTTTTCCTTAGTTTCCAAAGCACTGAGTAACTAACAAGAAAAGGTTTTAATAGAGCCCTAGATTCTAAAGCCATGGGCAACACAGTCTGGGTCCTTTATGATGTGTAATGAATAAAAGGATCCAAATCATTGCTTTTTAAAGTCATCTGTGTTAGAAGTATAATAATCTCCCTCTTTTCTCCACCCTCCCTTCCTTTCATTGTATACATCCGCAATGTTGCTGGCTTTGAAGGGTACATATTAGAGGAGCAGATACTCTGGTTTTCACAGGACAGCATCCCTCCTGGGAGGACCCTCTCCCTGGGGCAGATCCCCTTGCATGGCTGCAGCTGCTTCTGCAATCTGAGAAGCAATTACATCTAACCCATCCCCCCCTCTGCTCCCCTTCCCCTCCCCATCCCCCTTCCTCCCTTCCCTTCCCATCCTCTGGCTCCTTTTATCTTTGTCTGTGTTCCTTCCTCCTCTTTACACTCTCACTCTCTGTGCCTTCTGTTACAAAGAAACCCCACACTGGTGAGCATCGCAAACTTCTCCAAGTGCCCACGTGCGTGCATGCTGAGTCAGTCGTCATGTCCAACTCTTTGAGACCCCATGGACTGTAGCTTGCCAGGTTTCTCTGTCCAAGGGATTCTCCAGGGAAAATACTGGAGTAGGTAGCCATTTCCTTCTCCAGGGGCTCTTTCTGACTGAGGGATCCAATCCATCTCTTGCATTGGCAGACGGATACTTTGGCTTCCCAGGTGGCTCAGCAGTCATCAGGGCGGGTTCCTTTGTATAAATGACAAAAAGGAGGACAGAAAGCCCTCCTTTGCCTGGTAAGGCTGCTGTTGCTGCCCAGTGTCATTCATCTGCAGTCGTGTCTCATCCTCTTCTTGGCCCTCGAGGTGGATGGGCAGTCTCAGACCCAATTTCAAATTGTGGTTTGGGGGGTTTATATCCTCTCTTTTCCGAAACCCCATCTGAAACGAGCTAGAACACTTTCCAAAGTGTCCTATCCCAGCATAAAATACTGACTATTCTAACAAGAGAGAAGAAACAAGGATGCTGTGTGTCTCCTCTGGCCTTCTCTTGCCACAGAGGCACTGCAGAGGTGCCAGCAACACAGAGAAGGCAGAACACGCCCATAAAAGTGTTTTATTGTAATTGCTCAAACAGCTTNCAAAGTGTCCTATCCCAGCATAAAATACTGAATATTCTAACAAGAGAGAAGAAACAAGGATGCTGTGTGTCTCCTCTGGCCTTCTCTTGCCACAGAGGCACTGCAGAGGTGCCAGCAACACAGAGAAGGCAGAACACGCCCATAAAAGTGTTTTATTGTAATTGCTCAAACAGCTTCGTGCCAATGAATCACTCCTCGGTGGAGGAAGAAACACCTGCAGAGAGATTAATCAAGACCACTCCAGCCTGTGATTGGAGAGAGCGAGGAAGGGACTGCAGGGGACCTCCAGAGAGTTCCTGGTCCATCAGAGACACACTCGAGCTTCCCAGGTGGAAAAACTGTGCCCATTTAACACCTATGCAACCTGAAACAACTTTGTTCTTCTCTTCCTTGGGCCTCAACAGGTAGCCTTAAAAAATCTGGAGCAAAAAGATACTGAGTATCACTAAACTGCCCAAATTGTTCAGGACACAGTCCACCTTACTATTCCATATTTACTGAATGCCCGACATGCCAAATCTCACTTCCCTCCCTACGTCAAAACAAATAAATCCCAATAGGGATTAGTGAGGTTGTAAAACAATCAGGAGATTTTAACTTACTGTAAACACATATACACATACACTTGTACACGCACACACATGCTCACTCCCCTTCCAAATTGCAGAGCTACAAAATCCACTGTAAGTAACAGGCAGGAATAGGTTTGTAGAACAAGCATTAATCTTACTAGGGATAACAGATTCTGATTCAAACCCTAGTCTTTGAACACACATCAGGATACTTGCAAGGCCAACTCTTGCTCTACTCTGCCTCCCAGTTGGCCACAGCTTGCTCATGCCTCTGTTGTAGGATTTATTACACTGGATTATATTGGTTTATCTTCTTTTCTATCACTGAACTGAGTGTCTTAAGGGCCACAATCAAAGCTTTTTCTGTTAATAAATCGGGCTCAGCACAGTGCTTGGCACGTAGGAGGTCCTTCTTTAACTATTTGGGAACTAAAATACTATATAAAATGATGGTGTGGTCTCCCGTTTGTTTTTGAGAGTACAGTGAAAAGTCACTTCATTTCTATATGGAACACTGTAAAATTTGAGTAATTATCCCTTTCTAATTTTATTTTAAAACATTTTCAATTGAAGTATAGTTGATTTACAATAGTGTGTTAGTTTCAGGTATACAGTAATGCTGTTCAAGTGTGTGCAAATACATGTGCATGCGTGCTCAATCATGTCCAACTCTTTGCATCCCCATGGACTGTAGCCTGCTGGGCTCCTCTGTCCATGGGATTCCCTACACAAGAATACCCAAGTAGGTTGCCATTTCTTCCTCCAGAGGCTCTTCCTGACCCAGGGATCAAACCCAAGGCTCTTATAGCTCTTGCACTGGCAAGTGGGTTCTTTACCACTGAACCACTTGTGAAGATATATATATAGATAGATAGATAGATAGCTATATATATATGTATATATATACATACATATATAAATATAAATATTTATATGTGTATATATATGGGTGTGTGCTTTTTAATTTTTTCCATTATATTCTATTACAAGATACTGAATACAGCTTCCTGTGCTATAAAGAAAATCCTTGTTTATCTACTCTAAGTATATAGTTGTGCCTACTAATCTCATACTCCCAATTTATCCCTCCTCCACTCCCTTTCCCCTTTGGTAACTGTAAGTTTTCTTTTTATGTCTGTGAGCCTGTTTCTGTTTTGTAAATATGTTTATTTGTACTTTTTTTAATTCCACATATAAGTGACATCATGTGATATTTGTCTTTAACTTCACTTAGTATCATAATCTCTAGATCCATCCATGTTGCTGCAAATGGCATTATTTCATCCTTTTTTATGACTGAGTAGCACTCCATTGTGTATCACACCTTCCTTATCCATTCATCTATCAGTGGACATTTAAGCTGCTTCCATGTCTTGGCTATTGTAAATAGTGTTGTTATGAACACTGGGGTACACATATCTTTTCAAATTAGAGCTTTGTCTTTTCCTGATCTATGCCTAGGAGTGGGGCTGCTGGATCTTATGGTAAATTCGTTTTTAAAGATGATTCTTTGTTTGGCATTCTATAATTAAGTCATCATTAGATAATTTGGGGGAGGTTAGAGGAAATCAATAGAGATAATGCAATTCAGTGTCCTGCTTTTAATTAAAATTTCCATTTTCAAATAGGTGTCTGGCAAACAGACATTGGTTACATCTACCAGGGCCAATGTGTCTTCCCTGGTGGCTCAGATGGTAAAACATTTGTCTGCAATGCTGGAGCCCCAGTTCGATCTCTGGGTTGGGAAGATCCCCTGGAGAAGAAAATGGCAACCCACTCCAGTACTCCTGCCTGGAAAATCCCATGGACAGAGGAGCCTGGTAGGCTACAGTCCATGGGGTTGCAAAGAGTCGGACACGACTGAGCTACTTTACTTTGCTTTACTTACCAGGGCCAGTAAGCACCATCACTCAGGTTGAATTTGACTCCACAGCAGAACCCAGCATCTCAGAGGCTGTACAGGAAGTAATAAATTTATCCTGCTCTGGACACATATGCAAGACATCACTCTGCCAACAGCTTATCTATCAGATAAGGTCTGGCTGCCAGTCCAGTGAAAGTGAAAGTCGTTCAGTCCTGTCCAATTCTTTGTGATCCAATGGACTATACAGTCCATGGAATTCTCCAGGTCAGAATACTACAGTGGGTAGCTTTCCCTTCTCCAGAGGATCTCCCCAACCCTGGGATCAAACCCAGGTCTCCCACACTGCAGGCGGATTCTTTACCAACTGAGCTTTCAGTGAAGCCCTTACAAATGACCAACTCTTATTTCAAAAATACATGAATAGAAGGAACCAAGGCATCCATATATTCTAATAATACCAAATTTCCTCCTGACATCCATTGCTTCTACTTCCTTCTCTCTGATCCTTTTTCCTCTTCGATTATCTTTAAAACTATAGTCTGTATGGTTTCTAATAAGCAAGTAGTGAGTTGTTGTATATTAGTAAGACGAAGCTCAAATATGACTCAGTTTACTCAGCAGCAGTAAAGTCAGAAAGTTGCCTTTCTGGTCCTGCGTGCTTGTCTTTATTAATTGACACGGGCAAAGAGCAGTGAGCTCCTTGTTCAGAATGGCCCGCCATATTCACGAAGGGCTATTATCATTAATTGCCATTAGTAATTACATGTCACCAGCTCCATTATCATATCCACAGATTTTTGAATGTTTGAGCCATAAAGTCTGAAAGTAAAAGCACTGTCAAAAATGAATGTCAAATATCTTTCAATGTCACACCGTCTTCTGGGTAGAAAGAATGACATCGGAGTGCCTGCTGCTTTCTGACCACTTTTGAGTTAATAATGAGGCAAGTGTCTCTCAAACAGCCTCAAACAATCACCCCTTATTGGATTACCAGATAATGAATTAATGGCCACAGAGAGCCTGCCCGATCAAATCTTAATTAAGCGGGGCAGTTGAGAGGGTTCTGTAGCTCCCTTTCATTGCACCTCCATAATTCTTGTAGGCTGCCCTTTCCTCTGGTCAGAGATTTGTCCAGTTTCCTGATGCCAACAGAGCAAAACACCTAGATCACTGCAGAGGGTTGGCAAGGACCACTGGTTTCTTGAAACCTCAGGAAATTACCATGCCACTTGCTAATGTTGCCTTTGCATATCGGCTTCAGCTGAAATCTCAGTCTTAGCATGTCCTGAAATCTAAGAAATGGGCAGCCTTACCTCCGCTCTTCATCAGGGAGATTCACTGATTGAGTACCCAGTAGGGAGTCTCATAGTCAAGTCCAGCTGGGAAATCTTGACTTAATGTGTTTCAGGATGCAGCCTGGACAGAACGGAATAGGACTGCAGCCTGCCAGGCTCCTATGTCCATGGGATTCTCCAGGCAAGAATACTGGAGTGGGTTGCCATTTCCTCCTCCAGAGGATCTTCCTGACTCAGGGATCAAATCCATGTTTCCTGCATCTTCTGCACTGCATGTGGATTCTTCACTGCTGAGCCACCGGGAAGGCCCCCAACCTTTCTAGAGACGTGAGGAAGTGTTAAAAACAAAAGAATATCTGGAAAGCCCCTTAACTTCTCAGATCCATGAGTCCTACACGTGCTTCCTAACTACGTTCCAATGTGTCACCCCAGCATGTCACCATCTCTCTGAGCCTCAGAGACTCCACTTGAAAAATGAGGGAATTAGACCAGAACCCTGACAAGAGGTGTGTTTCCTAAACCACATTCCAGGCCACTTGACCCAGATGTTAATAGGTGTTTCTGATGAAAGGGTTTCTGAGTCAGGTACGGATACACTCAAGATGAGAAATGAAGTCAAACATGCATGAATGCATCTCAGAACCAAAGGATCCCACACAGCCTTCCACGCACTAATGCACACTGCCATTCTCCGGGTGCTGGTTATATAAGCAGCTTCTGAACACTTAATAGGGAGAAAGTGATGGCACTCCACTCCAGTACTCTTGCCTGGAAAATCCCATGGATGGAGGAGCCTGGTGGGCTGCAGTCCATGGGGTCGCTAAGAGTCAGGCACGACTGAGCAACTTCACTTTCACTTTTCACTTTCATGCATTGGAGAAGGAAATGGCAACCCACTCCAGTGTTCTTGCCTGGAGAATCCCAGGGACGGGGGAGCCTGGTGGGCTGCTGTCTATGGGGTCGCACAGAGTCGGACACGACTGAAGCGACGCAGCAGCAGCAGAACACTTACAACCTAAGGAAGCCTATTCTGATAGAGTACATGTGAGGCTGGGTGGGGAACTAATGCCAGAAATAATAGGTTCCAGACCTGTTCCATAAATCCCTCAGGTTCTGTTGGGGGTGGGGTGGCCTCCAGGACAGGGTCAGGTGAAGAAGGAAGGCCTCCAACTGCACCTGCCCTTGGCCACCAGGGGGCTACTGGTTTTTTTCTTCTGATTTTTTTCTGTTAGCTTTCCCTTCTTAATATTAGATAAGATCGGTTCATAAGAACAGATTCTCTGACCAAACTTATTTGAATTCCTCCCCACTGCAAATGTTCTATGAGCCTACCACTGTTTTGAAGGAGTGTGAGTGCTATGCTCCATCATGTCTGATTCTTTCCGACCCCTTGGACTATAGCCTGCCAGACTCCTCATGGAATTTTCCAGGCAAGAATACTGGAGCAGCTTGCCATTTCCTCCTCCAGGGGATCTTCTTGACTCAGGGATCGAACCCGCAACTCTTAGATCTCCTGCACTGGCAGGCAGATTCTTTAAAACTGCGCCCCCTGGGAAGCTCTTTCTGTTCTGAAGAAAGATATGTGATAACAAAACACCCAAATGACTAACTTCCTGGAGTTCTCTGGACTCAAAGTATTACTATTTTGTTCCAAATAATCCGGCCTCCACAACTGCTTCTTCCAAGGTCACACCTTCTATTCCAAAGTACAAATTCTGCTTTACTTTCTAAGCAGGTTTCTATCTCAGCTGCAGAAATGATGTGCATTCTCATTCTTAACATTCCAGAAGGTACATGGAAGCCTGACTCCACACACCCCTGCTTTCCTCCTGAGCACCCAGAGCCCCTGGCTATCAGTCCAGTGCCCTCCAGCACACACCCTCCTGACTCTGCAACCATTCTGGGCAACTTTCTCTTCTTTTTGGCTCATGATTGATTTTCTCTAAAAATTATTTGGTGCTGTTCTTGCCTATCAGAGGCCACATTACGCAGCACTGTTAATCACTCCTCAAGAATGGAGATTGGGGGCTACCCTCTCCGTTTTCCTTCTTGAAAGCAACTCATATTGCATTGAGTGACCAAGGTTTGCACTTCAGATCTCCATGGGACACCATATTTTTATGGGATGAAACCAAAAGACACAAAATCTCCTGTGTGTGACTATTTTAGGATGCCAGCCCTTACTGGATATATCAGCCATTTACCATCTCACACGAACACTGTGTGCAAATGGCTTCAGATATTCAAGGTTAAAAGTAAACATGTCATACGACATCACTTACATGTGGAATAAAAAACGGGATACACATGAACTTATTTGCAAAACAGAAATAGAGCGACTGACCTAGAAGACACCCTTGTGGTTACCAAGAGGAAAGTGTGGGGGTGGGTATTAACTGGGAGAGAGAGATTGACATATACACACTGCTATATAGAAAATAGGTGACTAATAAGGGCCAACTGTATGGCACAGGGAGCTCTACTCAGTACTCTGTAGTGACCTATAGGAGAAAAGAATTTAAAGAGTGGCTCTCTGTGTATATAGATTCATGTTGCTCTGCATCTGAAACTAACACACTTTCAACTATACCTCAAAAGTTGTTTTTTTTTTTTTTTAAGAGTAAGCTCATTAATGAACTTGCTGGACCTTAAAACCAAAACCCCTCTCTCCTTTATGTGAAGGAAGCAACTGCTCAAGAATGCCATGACTTCCTCTGCCCAGGGCTGAAGAAGCAAGCAGGCTGCACCTGCGTGATGGGTAGGGCCCACCCTGAGGGCAATCAAAACACACAGAACTAGCGGACAGGAACAGAAAGCCCTTGCAGGACACGCCCCAGCTCACTGCCTTCACAAGAGGACAAGCAGATGCTCCTGAAAAAGCACAACCCACCGGGAGACAAAGCCTAGCCCTGAAGGCACAAGAGGCGGAAACTGTTAAGCTTAGTCGGCTTTTTTTGTTCTTCCATTAAACATGCAGCAAACTCATCTGCTATTCTTCAGCTCTATCAAACACGGTGGTGAGAGGGACAGCCAAGAACAATCAATGTGCTTCTGAGGGCTGGGCACCGGGGCCTCCGTGTGTTATATGCCAGATAGGTTTGATTTCCAATATGCATGCATGCATAGAAAGCATCCGACGGATGGGGCTGACATTTATATTCTGCAGGAGGACCGGCGGGGCTGGTCACCCCCTGCTCAGGAGTGGAAGTAAATGTCAGCAGAGATTAGCGGCCGTGTGCTACCCACACACTCATAGCCTCATCCATGGTGTATCACTCCTGCGGCTCTTCATTTAGGTAACAGTTGTGGGAAATTTAACACGCTTGTGCTCAGAGGGAGCAAAGTTAGGGAATGGGAGCCGTATTAGCACATGAGCATCTTTGCCAGAATTTTTTTTTTTTTTTTACTACTCCTTACATTGGCTTGTTTTCCTCTGTAAATTAGAAACAGAGGCATGGGGAAGACTTTGAATTCTGAGAGTATGCCCTCAAACTGCAGACCCTGGAGCTGCAGATTGCATATGGACTTGGTTATTTACACTAGTAATTGGATCCATGGGTTGTGAATGCGGTTACCCCTCAGCCGGGAGGGGCTGGAACAAAGAAGATGATTCTGCCGCATCCTTCCGAGTTACCTGTGTGTTACCCAGGGTGCCCATCTCATAGAGCCAGAAACCAGGAACAAGAAAGGAAGAGTTTAGAAAACTGAATGTATCAGATGATTTCTCTTCTGAATGCGAAGAGAACACGGAAAACTAAGAGGTGTAAACAGCAGCTTCTAGACAAGAGCTGACTGACGGCTGTCCAGCAGACCAGACTCCCTCCCACCAGCCCGACTGGTGACAGAAAAGGAACGATAAGGATCAGAACAATTCATCGCCTCCACTCACCCGTTTCCACATCCAAGCCCACCCACAGCCCTGCTCTCGCTGCTTTGACTTTATGCCATTATATCAAAAGCCAATATATGCATTCAAGATTCTCCAAAATTACAAAAATGAAAAAGATCGGCAATTAAACTGCACCAATGATATGCTCTAAACACATTAAGGCCACTTAATTATTTTTGCAAAGGTAACAAGACCCCGCGGACACAGGCCAGGGCCCCCTGAGGACCGCTGGCTGTTGTGGCTGGCAGCGCGGGGCTCTGATGAAGCAGCCGTGGGGTCGCGGGTCTAGGCCATCTCATCCCTCATCCCGCACAGAGAGCACCGCAAAGCTCTCCATGATAAACGACAGGAAATTCTGGGCAGAACTGTTCCCCTTTCCCGGTGACAGTGTGTGCATGCTTAGGAACACAGTCGTGTCCGACTCTTGCGACCCCATGGACTGCAGCCCACCAGGCCCCTCTGTCCATGGGATTTCCCAGGCAAGAGTACTGGGGTGGGGTTACCATTTCCTTCTCCAGGAGATCTTCCCAACCCAGGGATCGAACCTGAGTCTCTGGTGTCTCCTGCATTGGCAGGTGGGTTCTTTACCACTTCCATCCTACTGACCTATTATAGACAGGAACAGAGGGGAGAGGTAACCTGGCCGGGAGAGCCCTCTAGGAACCTGGAGTCCATTTTAATGAACTTAAAGTTCTTCTTGGGGTCCTGATGACCCAGCAGACTGGTAAATACACTGCATTTATTCCACATTAATTTGTTTGCTACACATGTATCTGTCGGTTTATTTATTATTTTGAATCAGTTCAGCTTAGAGAGTGCACAATGGTTTAGACTTCTCTGACAGAGCTGGTTTTAAAAATGACTCTGTCTCAAACGGACAAACTCAGAATGACAAAGCTGACTCACAATTCACTCAACAATGCATGAAAATCATCAGACATTCTTTCATTTAACAGTGAAATTGGTAAGTGGTGCTTATTTTTAATCCTTAAAAATATGTTAATTGACTGCCCCTGATACTATGTCTGGAAATTTTCACAACAACTAAAGATACACCAGTTTACAGTCTAACAACGGAGGAAGAAAATGTGGTAAGAGTGTTTTGGTCCAGGAGAGCTTCTGAGAATCTTACGGAAACCATGAGATGTGTACCACATGCACCATCAGCACAATAGGGATCCAGGAGAAAGAACGCAGAGGAAGAGCAAAAGCATCCTCCCGGGTGCTGAGGGTAGGGTGCAGTACAAGCCCAGGAACAACAGACGGATGGAACAGGCGAGAGAGCTCAGAAAAATCACCGAGTACGTGCAGGAACTCAGCACAGGAACAGGAGCCCCACAAAGCAACGGGAAGACTGACTCTTTAGTAGATGATCCGAGAAAGAACACTGGCTCACACCATAGGGAAAAACCAAAGCTAGATCCTTAGGTTTCATTACATCAAGGTTATACTATGTTATAGTGGGCTTCATATTAATTACCTCGATGAGAACAGTATAAAGCCAAGAAAAAAATATATTTGCTTTCACTGGAAAAATACACACACAGAGTTTTTTCCTTTACAAATGTAAAATCATTTAATCCCAAAGTCCAATAAAGACAGTAACCTTAGTATGCCCATTTTATAGACAGAAAGCTGAGAAGCATCACTAAAGCCACAGAGTTAGGATTTGAACCTAGGCAGTTGGGTTACAGCATATACACTCTTTATACGCTTAATCACCATATAAGGCGTCATTGGCAAAAGTAACATATATATATATACACACACACATACATACTGCAGGAGACCCAGGAAGATTCCCTGGAGAAGGTAATGGCTGTCCAATCCAGCACTCTTGCAGGCTACAGTCCATGGAGTCGCAGAGTTAGACACAACTGAGCAACTAACACACACACACATATATACATTTTTTTTTCTTAACATCTAAAGCTGAAGAAATTAATATCTGGAATAACAAAAAAAATTCTACAGATCTCTAATAAAAAGGCAGCAAAATTAAACAAAATAAGCAAAAGAATCTCTGCCTTATACCAAAGAAAAAGCCACAAAGCAAACAAGTCCAAGAAGAGAGGCTCCCACTCAGCAATAAACTGAGAATTACAGAAGAAAGTAATGATGAGCGATCTCTGTGCCCATGAGCACAATATACAAAACCAGGAATCAGGAAGTAGGTAAGAGTAAGTGTTGGTGAGGATGTGGCAGATGGGAACTCACAGTGTACAGAGGAGTGTAAACGTGTAATGCCTCATGGAAATACAATATGGCAGCTCTTACTACAAGCCAGCATGTGGAGTCCCGTCACCCAGCCATGCCATCACCGGTTCTGCTTCCTAGAGGCAGTAGGAAGCAGAGCATGTGAAAGAGGGTGCCTGCCATGGAATTGTGTGGGATATAAGGAAGTTGGAAAGAGCCCTGAAGAATCAGAGGAATGGATCCATCAGTGACATGTGCATGGAGTACACATCATGCTTCACGCATATTCATGCACATTCAACGAGATTTACAGAACACATTCACATGGGGAACGCTATGGGAAAAGGAGAACAGGAGTGAAACTGGAGATACAGGGAAAATAACGAAGTGTTTTTCAGGGGTCAACCAACCCCTTTTCAGGAGTGAAAGTGTGCTGTGTACTGAGGAATGAGATTAGCTCAGCCCTTGGCCACCCGGTATCTGTATGTAAATAGTGAAGAATAATGAGAGGACAAGGTAATCTGCGGTTTGGTGACAATAGTTAATAACACTATTTTGCATATTTGAAAGATGTCTCTTGAGAAATCTGTATGCAGGTCAGGAAGCAACAGTTAGAACTGGACATGGAAAAATAAATAAATTTTAAAAAAAGAAAAAGAACTGGACATGGAACAACAGACTGGCTCCAAATAGGAAAAGGAGTACGTCAAGGCTGTATATTGTC
>SJYV01047109.1:0-11945 GCA_006410875.1 Neotragus pygmaeus
GGTGACAAAAGTCCTGGGTTTTCTGGGGCTCAAGGGGTTTCCAGGATGTGGGACTTTCAAGCTGGGGCAGTTCTGGGCAAACTGGGACGAACTGACTTTGATGAGTCTTGTGAACCTGGGTTTAAGTCCCAGCCCTGCTGCTTAAGAGCTGTGTGACCTTGTCGAAAATGCTACTCCTCTGTTCCCTCATTTGCAAGGAATAATAAGACTTGGCAGAATGGGGTTTTCCTGAGAAGTCAACGAAATCACACAGGTGATCACTGACATGGGGCCTGGCATGTAGTGTGTGTGCATTTAATTGGAAGACTTTGTCACTATTTGCCTACTTGGCAGACTTTCCCCCTGTGTCGGAGGGAGCACTCCCAGTGCCCTGGGCTCTGCTGAATTCCCCAGGGGTGGGGGATGGGGAGCCAAGACCCCACACTGTACCCCTATCTCCATCAATAGTTTAAACAGTGAACATATGCACCAGGACTTCAAACATATTGATTACACCAATTTGTGTACTAAAACACAGCACTTTAAAATATAACTCTCTCTGGCTTATAAATTTGACCTACAGCTTGCACACGAGCTGGAGCAGACATCAAACGTCTCATTGACACTTGTTTGTTTTCCCTCTTTCAATTCCGAAGAAGGTCTGGTGACACCTTCCCTTTCTTCTGGGCGCCTCAATACCCTGTAGACACCCCCTCTTTGATCTATGGTTCTGGGACTTGGCATTTATACCAGTCACCTCTCCAGTTAACCCTGACCCTGACAACGGCTTTCTGTCTGCTCAGGACTCAGGGGATTCACCCATTTGATAGATTTTTTTTGGAGTACTTGCTGATTTTCTTACCCACCCCATTCCCCAGGCCAGAATGTAGCTCCACCAGGCAGCGTTTTTATCTGTCTTGTTTATTGCTGTATCCACAAGGGCTAGAATGTGACTGGTGCTCATGTTCCATGGATCTTTGTGGACTGAGTGAATGTGAAGGAGATAAACAGCAGTGACATTGACCTGCAGGGTGTGGGTGGGGCTGTCACATTTGAGCTGAGACAGGAAAGACAAGAAAAGACCACAGGAAAAGGTGTGGGGAAACAGCAGGTGCAAAGAGCCTGGGCTAGGATTGAACTTGGTGAGTTGGCGGAACAGTAAAGAGGTTAGCATGGCTGCAGTGCCGTGAGCCGGGGGAGGCTGGAGGGGGATGTGTTGGAGAGGTGGCCAGACCATGCAGGGCCTTGGAGGCCATGATCTGGAGTTTAGATTTTATTCTAAGAGCGGTGGGGTGCCATTGAAGGTTTCAGAGTGGAGGGTGACATGATTTCATTTTCATTTCTAAAGCTTGCTCTGGCTGCAATATGTGTTGAATGACCAGAGCTTTGGATTGAAGGGCATTGAGTGGAAGCCAAGAGACCAGGGAGGAGGCTGTTATAATCCAGGAAGGCCACGATGGGTGATGGAATTCAGCCCAGGGAGGCAACGGCCATGGAGAAATGTGGGTGAACAGAGGACACGCTGTGGAGATAGACTCAGCATTCCAGCTTGGCTGAGCTGAAATTTGGGAACAGTGAGGTGTGACTTTGCCTGGAAATTCTCTTGATTCCTGGACGTATTTACCTTGGCACATGGTGGGTTGATGGGATGAGATGCAGTTTTAATAGCACCCTCAAATCCCTGCTTCCTCCACGAGGCTCCAGAGGCCCTAATTCCTAGGCTTCCCTGCTGGGCTTCATGCTTCTGAGGTGGTTCTTTATTTTGAGTGTGCACAAAGCTCATGTTTATTTTTGCTAATTGATATAAATGACTTGCCTTCGCTGTTGTACTTCAGTGCTATGCACTTTCATATTAATTGGTTTGAAGGAGGAAAATTAAGTGCTTCAGTTTGCCATCTTTCCAGACGACAGAATGGGAAAGAAGAAATTCACTGGACTGAAACAGAGGAGCTGTGAGTACCTGAAATTCATTCTGGAGGAGGGGGCAGTGGCTGCCCTGGGGAGGGGTCTGGACTCCTGAAAGGGGCAACCTGGTGGGGAGAGGAGGGCTGGTGGGGATGAGGTCACAGTCTGCCAGCACCTTCAGGAGCCCTTCCTATATGAAGTGCTTAAAAAAGACTTCAAGGACTGGGTCTCCTCTAGCCGCACAGTTGCCCAGCAGGGTGCCTTTGCCCCTTCCTCCTGCATCAGACAGATAGGTCTCCAGCAGATGTCAGGGACAGGAAATCCAGTGCCGATAGATGTGAACAAAAGAGGAATGTATGGTTGTGCTTATAGAACTGAGAAGGCCGGAGGATAGTTCTGGCCTTGGGTAGGGCTGGATCCAGGGGCTCTAGCAGTTTCCCCCTCCTCTTCCCTCTCTGGGGGAAGAAATCACTACCAGTGCAGCAAGCCTAGAAGGAAGATGTTCTCGTCCTTCTACCCCTGTGTCCATTCTGAACAAGGGTCCTCATGCCTGGTTTTGTTTAAGCCAATAGAGGGAGACAGAATTCAGTTCAGAAGCAAAGGAAAGCTTTATTTTTTGATTAAAGAATGAAGGGATGTGCAGTCCCACTCTAAAGCCCATACTCCACCCCTCATAGGCCATGGGCAAGGCTGCTTTATAGAGTCTTGTTAGTGGGGAAGACAGAGGTCCCTCTAGTCAAAGCTATGGTTTTTCTAGTAGGCATGTACAGATGTGAGAGTTGGTCTATAAAGAAGACTGAGGACAGAAGTATTGATGCTTTGCATTGTGGTGTCAGAGAAGACTCTTTAGAGGCCGTTGGCCCACATGGAGATCAAACCAATCAATCCTAAAGGAGATCAACCCTGAATGTTCATTGGAAAGACTGTTTCTGAAGCTGAAACTCCAATACTTTGGCCACCTGATACAAAGAGCCGACTCATTGGAAAAGGCTTTTGCTGGGAGAGATTGAAGGCAAAAGGAGAAGATGGCGGTGGAGGATAAGATGGTTAGATAGCATCACCGACTCAATGGACAAGAATTTGAGCAAACTCCAGGAGGTAGTTGATGACAGAGGAGCCTGGCATGCTGCAGTCCACAGGGTGGCAAAGAGTCAGAGCATCTCTGCACACGGCCCACGGCCGCCATCTTGGATTGAGTATCGTGGGCGGAGCTGCAGCACACCGTGGGGGTGGGGTGTCCACGCAGCCCTTTCCCACCAGGAGCTCTGGTCTGAAGGCTCTGGTCTGAAGGGCGAGTTGCGAGACGTCTGCATGAGGCACCCTGTGAGCAAGCAAAACCAGATGCAGCACCAAGGAAAAGAAAAAGGTTAGACTTTATTACCCAGATTTCTGTTTCTAGTCTTATTTCCCAAGAATTGTTAATAGGCTTTGCCAGTAACAGTGGCACCTGCGGATGTCTAGGATTCACCTGGTTGGACCTGTCTGGTTACATGCCTGTCTCTGACCCAAACACTGGGGTCAAGGTGACGAGATTTGCTTCTGGCCAGGGCTGCCCCCTGAGGTGCTCCGTGTCAGTTAGGAAGGGTGCCCCTTTTTCTTGGGAGAAGCAAGTCTTGTGCCAGGACTCGGGCTTGAGAGGCAGGGATTTCAGCCCCTGGTGTGGGTACCACGTGCCCAGGTGTGGCCAGTGGTCTTGGATATGCGGACTGCCAAGCCTGAGTAATGGGGCCCTGTGCAATGGATATGGGGCTTCCCTCATTCATAGCTTGTGAGTAGAGAGTGCAGGACGGAGGTTCTCCAAAGGACAGTTGAGGGTGCTGTGCCCAGAAGGGAGACTTCGTTCCTTCAGTTAATGTTTTTGTGGAAAGCATCCACTATGTGCCAGGGCTGTGCAGTGAGGACCATGAATGAAAATCCCTGCCCTCATGGAATGTCCAGCCTAGTTTGGGGGCAGAGACAAAACAGAAATGCATGAATTTATTAGTTATTCATACTCATGACTGCTGAGCTGTGGGGAAAAGGATGCAGGACGCAGGATGGTGTGCAGCGTCAGATGGGGCAGCTGTTCATTGTTAAAGCAGGCATGGGTCCCGTGGACCTCTCCTCCTTCCTCCCACTCAGATTCTGTCCTCCAGGAAGCCGCCTCTGTCTTTGCCCAGTGCCACCCAACTGGGCCAACTTGGCAGGATCAATGCGGCCCATGGAAAGAGGGCTGTGAGCTGGGTGCTTGGCTCCCTGTGGTCCCCTGGGCCCCGGGGCCATCCTGGGGTGGGTGAGGGGACTCAGCACCACCCTGTCCTAAGCCCGCCTGGTCCTCAGACACCAAGCACACAGCCTTCCTGAAGCAGTCCCCCTTCTGCGGGTCTGCATGGACCCACCGCTTAGGTGTTCCCAGGGCAAACTCTGGGCTCTAAAATTAGGGATTCTTCTGGTTGCAAGTGTCAGAACTCAATCCAAGCAGGCTTAAGTGAAAAGAGAAATTTTACTGTCTCAGGGAATTAAAATCGGGTGTGCTGGGTTTCTGACCCAGCTGCATCCAGGGACTCCAACAACCCAATCATGACCCGGTCTCTCTCCATGTCTGGGCTTCACTCTCAAGCAGGTTGTCTCCACTAGGGGGTGGCCAAGAGGACCACCAGCAGCTCCCAGCTTCCATCTCACCAGCCCAGCAGACTCCCCCATAGCACAGAGTCCCTTCCCACCAGATCCAGCAAAAACCCCAGCACAGGCCCCCATTGGCCCATTCTGGGTCACATGTCCATCCCACAGCCAATCATAGCATCCAAGAGGATGGGTCTGCTTGGCCACACCCAGGTCCCACCCCCGCCTCAGTGGGGTCATCCCTGCCCAGTCCACACAACGGCTCAGTGTGAGGGAGGCCTGGTCCTGAGGGAAATCAAAGGGGGCATAGACACGGAAATCATGGATGTCAGTGAGGTTCCTTAGCTCAGAGCAGAATGAGTCTGCGAGGTGGGACATGCCTCAGCCAAGGTCAAGATGCTCCAGCCGTCCAGAGAAGGGTTTTCAGCCTCAGTTCTCATGTGCGGTGGTGCCTGGGAGAGTGGCGTCCTCATACTTTTCCATCCACGACCCCTGTGAACTTCCCAGGAGACACGGTCGTGGGTGGAAGCCTCTCTCTGGAACCACACCCCTTGATCATGAGGGCAAGCCTCATATGTGCACCCCTAAAGTACCCTGTGACATAGGAGCAACTCCAGGAAGCCCTCCCTCCTCCTCAGGGGCTGCTGGCTCCCTGCTGGTGCTCCACCCTCAGCCTGGGGAACATAAAGCAGCAGCCTTTAATGCAGACTTAGCCATCAGGCTGCCTTCCTCCTCCCCAGCTGAGAGGAACCATGGTTCCATTCTTCCCTCAGAGCGCCTCCATGGCCCTCAAATACCTCCACAACGCCTGAGTGCAAATCCACACCTCTTCTCCAAATGAGTGTGTCTGCCTGAACACACACCCACAGGCATGCTGTGGATACATATGTGCGAGCGTGTATCCACGCTTGTACAAAGCTTGTCTATAGCACATGCATGTGTTTGCACACATGTACACTCCCCTGTACATGCACATTCATGGAACCATGCGTGTGCACGTGCAGAGCATTTTCTGACCGTCTTACACACATTTGTGGACACAGTGCTTGTAATAGTGGTATGCACAGCGCCCTACTGTGGATATACACCCTCACATATAGGGGATTGAATCACTGAGTCTGAGGCCAGGCTGCATCCAGATCCCAGCACCAAACTGTGATCTGGGTCGCGTGATTAAACCCTTCTGTGTCTCGGTTCCCTTACACCTAAGAACGTATCTCAGTGAAGCTGTTGTGAGGCTTCCGTGAGTCTATGCATGTGAAGTGCTTAGAAGCATATCTGGCGAACAGTGGGGGCTCTTAACAGAGGCCTGTCGTAATCACAGCCCCACGCACATGTCCACACACTTCCGCATGTGCGCCCACAGTGGGCACCCACCTGCAGGCACCTGCACCTCCCACAGCAGCACTGACACCGGCCTGGGCAGCACATCCATGTTCACATGTACAGAAACATAGCAAGTCCGGGCTGCATGCTTGCCTGTTACTCCTGAAAATAGCACCCACACACGGACCCTGTGCACCATGCTTATGTTTATATGCATTCATATACCCATGCACACTGTATATACATGCATCTCCATTCATGCATGATAACGTAATTTGTGTCCCCTGTGCAAAAGACCCGTACTCGTGCGTACTTATCACTTGCCATGCACACACGTATCCCTCTTCTCCGCTGCAGGTCAAGCCCCTCCACCCCGTCCCTCTCAGGCTCAACACAATGCCCTGCAGGTCTGAGTCTCACCGGGCGCCCCAGACAGAGGGAGGTCGTCATCCCTGAGAACGTCAGCTGTGTGTACCCCAGGACCTGCTAGTCCAACCTCAGTCACAGTCCGTCCTGGGGAAGTCTTACCCACGTGGGCCTGGGGATGCGTCTGAGGATGCTTGTTGCAGTAGTGCTCGTAATAGCAAAAAATTACAATTAACCTAAATGTCCTGCAACAGAAGAACAGCCAATAAATTTTATGATTTTCTCCAATCTAAATAACACAGAGACCTGACAGAAATTGTAGATCTTTATTATTGTCATCTTCAAGACGTAGTGTTGAGTGAAAACGAGTTGAACAGTGAAATAAGTTGAAGAGTGAATACACAATTTGATACCAGTTACATGAGGTAAGGGGCTTCCCTGGTGGCTCAGAGGTTAAAGCGTCAGCCTGCAATGCAGGAGACCCAGGTTCGATCCCTGGGTTGGGAAGATCCCCTAGAGAAGGAAATGGCAACCCACTCCAGTATTCTTGCCTGGAGAATCCCATGCACAGAGGAGCCTGGTGGGCTACAGTCCACTAGGGTTGCGAAGAGTCGGACATGACTGAGTGACTTCACTTTCACTTTCTTTTCATTATATAGGGAAAATATATGGAAAAAGGATCTAGAAAAATGCATTTAACACATCATAGAGGTTACTCTGAAGGAGGGGACCAAGGCTGGACAACAGAGACATTTGTTATAAAGAGTCAGCAAAATAACTGACAAGAAGTAATAATTAAATTTAGAAAGATCACAGAGTAAAAGATCAATTAAAAAAAATCAATTTAAATTCTATATACCAGCAATGAACAATTGGAAAATGAAATTTTAAAATGCCATTTGCAATACCGTCAGAAAATGTTAAAATACCTCGGGATATATTTAACCAAATATACACAAGACCTGTGTTCTAAAAATTACAAACACACACACACACACACACACACACACACACACAACACTGAAAGAAATGCAAAGATATACCTAGTTCCTGGATTTAGAAGACTTACTATTATTGTTAAGGTAGTAATTCTCCTCAAATTGATTTATAGATTTAATGGCATTCCAACTGAAATTCCAGGAGACGCTTTGAGAAATTGATGAGCTGATTATAAGATTTAAATGAAAACACAAAGGACCTGAAATCGTTGAATAAATATAACTAATTTTGGAAACTTACACTATCTGATTTCAAGACCTATTATAAAGCTACAACAATCAAGATAGGTTGGTATTGGCATAAGGAAAAACATGGAGGCCAGTGGAACAGAAGAGAAAGTCCAAAAATACATGACTCAAATATATTCAAATAATACTCAACAGACGTGTCCAAGTAATTCAGTGGGGAAAAGAAAGTCTTTTTGACAAGTGGTTCAGAAATAAATGAATATTTATTTAGAGAAAAATGAACTTCAACCCCTTACTCATATCCTATAAAAATGAACTTCAAATGGATTGTAGACTTAAGCATAACAGCTGAAACTCTTGAAGAAAACATAGGTGGAAATCTTTGGTATATGGATTAAGTCAAATATTCCTTAGATAGGACATGCCTAGTAATAACAATTACAAAAAAAGGTAAATTGGACTTCATAAGAATAAAAACCCCACCTCCCGAAATATACCAGGGAAAGGACTTGCAGTGCAGAGCTTGGCAAAGGCCAAGCTTCTCTTCTTCCCTTGCTTGGGCCAACCATATTCTCCTGCAACCACAGCCCTCCCTGGGCTCTGCGTCAGCTTCTTCCTTCATCATCAGGCCTACGGACGTCATTGCTTTCCTCTGATGCTAATCTTCAGGGCCCTCACTGTCCCTTCTTGGTTTTCTTTTTTTAAAATACACATTTTAGGTCTTTGTTGCTGTGCTCGAGCTTTCTCTAGCTGCAGAGAGCAGGGGCTCCTCTCTGGTTGCTTCATTAGTCGCAGCAGGTGGGCTCAGTAGTTGTGGCTTGCCGACTTTAGAGGGAGGCCTTCAGTAGTTGTGGGGCACAGGCTTAGTTGCCCAGCAGCACGTGGGATCTTCCCAGACCAGGGATCGAACCCATGTCCCTCACATTGGCAGGCAGATTCTTAACCACTGGGCCGCCAGGGAGAGCCCCTTTCTTGGTTTCCTTAACCTGTAGTCATCTTGTGAACACTTCTTCCATCACACCCTCCTCAATTTCCCTCTTGAGATTTGCCATCTGTTTCCTGCCTGGACCCAGCCTGGGATAGGAACTGCTGCAGCTGCTGGTATGAGATCAGAGGAGATTCAACTTCATACATGGTGGACATGGAGCAAGGGTCAAGGGAAAGTTTACCTCTGGGAGTATTGCCCTGTCCAGCTCCAAGCCTTCCGGGGTTAATCACTTAGGACAATAATACTGAGAAACCTCAGATAATTGGAATGGACAGACATGGGAGAGTTTCGATTATACGGGCTTCTGTAGGTCAACCCTCTGTACTCTGCATTATGTTGATAGAACAAGAATGTCCTAAGTTTGTTTTCTGCCTTCTATCTCAAGGGGAGGTCATCTAGTCCTTGGACTTTCACAGATGGACATCTCCCTATCAAGGGCTAACTACTCCATGTCTAGGTTGACAGCTTGCTGTGTAGGACAGTTCTTCCTTTGTCTAACCTGTGGCTCACAGGCTGCAGCTTGATGACTTCCCACTTATTCAGCCTTTGAGAGACTTGAAATGAACTTTTCCAGAGTGAATCGAAAAGTTCAGTCCTCATGATAGTTTTTGAGAAAACAACAGGATTTTACTTACTGAGTATCATCTTTTCTTTCTTCCTGTTTGTGGTTTTAACATCCATGATGAATTCAGAGCCAAACTCATACATTTTGGAAATGCTAGGTTAACTACACATGTGTCTTGACTACAGGGCTTTTCAGAGCCTCTATATGATGCACTAATGTTGTAAAGAGGAAGCCAGAGGGTGCAGCTTTTCTTGGACCTATTGACCACGCTTTGTAAGGTGCTAACACCACAGGGAACATCCTTGGGGATAAACTGATAGAACTCTGCTCAGTTATTGCATGGATAAAGAACTGCGGCTTGGAATGATATGACTTGCAATGTCTCACTGTGAGGTAGTGTCACACATACTAGGGTTTGCAATCCAGCCTCATATTATTAAATAAAGCAATGGGAGAGTGGACTGCAAGTAGCAAATAGTAACTATCAGTTCCCTCCCTTGTCTTCTGCTTGAAGCCTCAGTTTTATTACCTGTCAAATGGGAGCACTAATGCTTTTCCTACAATATCTGTCATGACACTTTTGGTTGCAAGTGATGGAAAAGCCAACAAGATGGCTTAAGCCCAAAGAGGATTTATTGGATCACATAAAACTCAGCTTAATCTGAACATTGACAATGTTGCCTGGACTCTGTCTCCATAGTGGCTTTATGCTAAGGCAGGCCTTCTCCTGGAAGCATCAGGGATGATGCCCAGCAGCTTTGGGTTGATATCCTCCTAGCTTACCCACCCCAGCAGATGAAGATGCCTCTTTCCCAGCATCACTGAAAAGTCTCAGGCTCGCTGCCTCTGGAGCACACATCCTGGGGTTCACATCCAGAGCCAATTGCCACAGCCTGGAGAATGGGGTGCTCTGATTGGTCAGATCTCGATCACCTGATAACATTGACCCAGCTCTCAGGAGTTGCTCACTGACAGCGGGTTGCTCAGCAGCTGGTTCCTGTCTGTTTTTTGTCATACCGCCATGGCAGAATCCTGCCAGGGTCCTGATGATTAAATTTTGTTGTTGTTTAGTCATTAAGTCGTGTCTGACTCTTTGCGACCCCATGGACGGTAGCCCACCAATCTCCTCTGCCCATGGGATTTCCCAGGCAAGAATACTGGAGTGAGTTGCCATTTCCTTCTCCAGGGGATCTTCCCGACCCAGGAATCAAACTCATGTCTCCTGCTTGGCAGGCCGACTCTTTACCGCTGAGCCAGGTGGGACGCCCTATTGAATTGTCAGGGCTCAGCATCTGTTTTTTAGCCATTGCATTTCCTTGAAGAAGTGGCATCATGGCAGAGTGATGAAAATAGATTGTGAAACTCATTGAACTATGGTTCAAATTCTAACTGTGCCATTTATCCACTAGAGTAAATTACTTAATGCCTATGTGCCTCAGTTCCCTTGCCTGTAAAATGAAGCTAGTAATGCTCTGCAGCTCTTGGGCTGTGAGGGTTAAATAAAGTGATTCACATAGGTGAATGGCTTAGAACCACACCTCACCTATGGTGGGGGACAGGACTCTGCAAAAGTGAGCTAAACGTTAGTTACTTGTTGGAGGAGGCAGCAGTCATAGCAACCACCAGACCCGCATCATCGCGTCCACTCTACCCCTCTGTCTCCCAGGGACCACCCCGCAGCCAGGGGGGGATTTCAGTCCATGTTATCTCTCCACTAAAAGCCTGGTCAAGCATAGTGCTTGGCACATAGTAGGTACTCACTAAGTGCTTGTTGAATGTGGAATCCAGGGCACCTTGGGCAGAATCAACCTTTCACTTGCTCTTCATGAATCATAATGAAGCAGTTCGAACTGGCTGAGAACTCTTCCTCTGTGAGTCTCTAGAGACAACGTGAGAAGCAAAATGAGCAAAACCTGGCTGCCATCCACTGGTTAGACCTGTCTCCCCGAGCGCAGGGAGAGCCACCACCTGGTGAATCATTCACGTGCTACAGTGAGCAGCTCTAAGTGCTGTGTGGGCAAAGAGCAAGCAGCCTGCAGAACCATTTCTGATTTCTACCAGACATAAAACCAGGGTCTTGGGTGCTTATGTTTCCAGCCTACTCATTTAAGAGGCAATTAACTATTGGGTGTCTTTGTCTGTAAGTGCCTTTGCACACCTACTTGTTAGATGCTCTCACCCCTGTCCACACAGGTGGGTGGAAGGTTTATGTCAGTTCACTATAAAATACAGTTTTAGCGATCTTTTTAAATGACAGCAACATCTACACACAAGTCACACTGGATGTTAAGTCTCCCCTTGGGGTTGGTAATCTGCTTCATTAAAACAGTGGTTAATGGAGAGACTTTATAAATCAGCATCTCTTCCACAAAAACATTTGAGCTAAACTCTTTCTGCAGCCCTGCCGTGCTGCAGACAGACGGGTTNGTTAAGTCTCCCCTTGGGGTTGGTAATCTGCTTCATTAAAACAGTGGTTAATGGAGAGACTTTATAAATCAGCATCTCTTCCACAAAAACATTTGAGCTAAACTCTTTCTGCAGCCCTGCCGTGCTGCAGACAGACGGGTTAGAAGGGAGGTAAAGCACCTGGCAGCCGTCACGACAAAGGGCAAAGGAAGCCAGTTTTACATATTTTAAGTGAAGCCAGACCAGTCAACCCAAATTCATTTTCTCCATATTAGCCTGGGGACACGTGCAGAAAAACAGACCCAATTTTGTTCCATGAGCAAACCTTCCTATTTCACTGGGCCAGGGGTGAGGTCACCCTGACACCTCTCTCTGTGACTTTAATGGGCTAGGGTGGGGCTTCCCCAGACCAATGGGACTTTAACTCCAGGGATCAAACACCAGGCTGCTATGAACTCAGCATTTCCCATCCAGGCCACAATTGTTCTGGGCCATCTCGATGTACTACTACCTGTATTATTATTTAACATTCCTCTTTAAATGGAAACATTTAAAAAAATTAAACCTCAGCCCATGCAGTTATGGATGTGAAATCATGGAGTTCATATTCACGTTTTTTTTT
>SJYV01047115.1:0-15191 GCA_006410875.1 Neotragus pygmaeus
GAGCAGGGACTAATCAGTCTTGCTTTCAGGCCGCCCAGCCCCAGGCCTGGCACATCCTAGGCACTCAGGAAAAGTTACCAAGTAAATGCAGGAGGGGGCGGAGTTCGGATTAAACTCGTTCAAGTCCGTGACGTTCATGGCGTGGCACTGGCTCCATCATGAGGGCCCAGTGAGGGCGGCTTTGGGACTGGGGGGTACGAGATACTGGAGCTGAGATAATGGAGATGCTTCCCTTGGAGAAGTCCAAGCTTGTCCGGGAGCAGAGGAGAACTTAGTTGAAAGACATAGAAGCCCAGCCATGTGTGACCAGCACCCCCTCGTGCAGAGAGTTCATGGAGTAGGTTGGTCTCGGCTGGGAAAGCCACAGGGAAAAGTGATGAGTGAGATCATACGCATGATAGGCCTTGAGAATCTCACCTGCCTTTGGGAGGAAGACAGCGGGAGGGGGGTGTTTCCTCCCGCTGGTCTGGAGGTAGAGAAGCTGGTCCCTGCTGCTGAAGGGGAGATCTGACTACAGTGGCTGGAGATGATATAGCACGTGTGGAGTAGCGGCCCCTGCTTTGATCTGGCCTTTATTCTGAAGGAGCTAGGGAGCCACTGAAGGTTGTTGAGTGTGTGAGCAATTTAGTAAAACAAACAAGGTAGTGAGTTGCCAGGAGAATCTGGCAATAATAATAGTGATAACTAATTCTTGTGTGTTAGTCGCTCAGTCGTGTCTGACTCTTTGTGACCCCAGGAACTGTAGCCCACCAGGCTCCTCTGTCCATGAGATTTCCCAGGCACGAAAGCCGGAGTAGGTGGCCATTTCCTCCTCCAGAGCGTCTTCCCCACACTAGGGATGGGACCCACGTCTCCTGCACGGGCAGGCAGCTTCTTTACTGCTCTGCCGCTTGGGAAGCCAGCTAATTCTTGCTGCTGCTAAGTCGCTTCAGTCGTGTCCGACTCTGTGCGACCCCATAGACGGCAGCCCACCAGGCTCCCCCGTCCCTGGGATTCTCCAGGCAAGAACACTGGAGTGGGTTGCCATTTCCTTCTCCAATGCATGCAAGTGAAAATGAAAGTGAAGTCGCTCAGTCATGTCCGACCCTCAGCGACCCCATGGACTGCAGCCCACCAGGCTCCTCCGTCCATGGGATTTTCCAGGCAAGAGCACTGGAGTGGGGTGCCATTTCCTTCTCCAATGCGTGAAAATGAAAGTGAAATCGCTGTCATGTCCGACTCTTAGTGACCCCATGGACTTCAGCCCACCGGGCTCCTCCGTCCACGGGATTTTCCAGGCAAGAGCACTGGAGTGGGGTGCCGTTGCCTTCTCCAGCTAATTCTTGCTGCTGCTTATTACTGTGCCAAGCAGTTTTCTCAATATGTGAAGTAGGTTTTCACAACTTCAATTGTTAATGAGTTTGACGTTTAATTTGAAAAAATTAAATTTTTGCAACATATTAACTACTAATAATTATTATCCCTGTTTTATCCATAATGAACTAAAGCACAGAGGTGTTAAATAACTTGATCAAAGTGACAGAACCAGAAAGGGGCTCGAAGCCAGACCTGGGGCTGGAAGCCAAGCTCTCAGGCTGCAGAAGCTGTGTGTCTGACCGCCCCTCGGCACTCTTGGTAAAGTCCTCATCGCAGCCTTTCTCAAAAGAACCCCCTGGAGCTTCAGTAAGATGGAGATCCCCAGCTCCCTCCCTTAACAGTCCCATCTGGGTAGTTCTGAGCAGGATCCTGGGAGTCTGGGCCAGCCAGCGAGGGCTTGGGTTAGTTCAGATGCTTTCGGTTGCTGTTAATAACACTAAGCTACAAGAGGGCTGGACTGTGAGACACTGCCTATCTCAGGATAAGAGCTGGCAGGGCAGACCCAGGGTTTGCGCCTTGCTCTCCCGGGCAGTAATACTCCTCATGGCCACAAGGGGGCTGCTTTCCTCCTCAAGTCTTCTCTCAGCCCTGCTCAGGGAGGGCGAAAGGGACCTTCTCTTTAACAGAGAGGAAACACTTCCCCAGGGATCCCAGATGCCGTTGGCTAGGATGGGTAACAGGCCCAGCTCCACTGTCTTGGTGTAGCCAGGCCAGCAAGGGGTCATGGAGAAGGGGCTTAGCAGTGGAATCCAGCCCCAAAGCCCTTCTGGTCAGCCACACCCCTGCCACTACCTTCCTGGAATAGTCTAGAGCAGCAGTTCTGAAAGCTGGTAAGCAAAAGAATGGGAAACATGAGTAAAATACAGCTATAACACACCCAGACTATACGCAGACCTCGCATCAGAATCTCTGCTTCCTGATCAGTTTTGAGACCCCCTGGGCCGGGAGAAAGGCAGGAAAGAATGGAACTCTATCGGTGGCAATGTCTGGCACATGGGTGTTCCTTTTTTCAAAATAGATGACCGAAGCACACCACAGTGTCTTTGTCCCAGTTCCTAACCGCAGGGCAAGCGGGTCTGATCGGTCCAGCTTCTGTGCCTGTGTCTGCCCCCAGACCAGCCAGCTGCCGCAGAGACAGGGGCAGGTCAGCAATCAGAAAAGCTGGTGGGCTCAGCCCTGGGAACTGGGACTGTTGGGCCGACCTGAAGATCAGGTGCGGATCCCATGAGGGGAAAACCCTTTAGAAGAGCATGCGATGACCTTTCCTTACAGAATACCTTACAGAATTCTCCCAGGAGGTGAACGCTGAGTTTGCACTTGAATCAAGGCCCCTAAATGTGAGCTGTAAGCATGGGCAATATGGGGAAAAACAAATAGTAGATTTAAATATGTGGCAGTGAAGGAACAGCCTTAATTTGTAAAGATCATTTACAAGTCAGGAGAAAAAAGTAAAAGTTTAATAGAAAAAAAAAAAAGATCTAATAGCCTGAACAGGCAGTTCATAAAGAAGATATGTGAATGAATAAAATACAGTGAAAAGGGATTTCTTACCAATTATGAGAGAAATGCAGATTACGATAAAACGATCTCATATTGTCCTGTCAAGGGGAAGGGGAGAATATATGTTGATTTAGATTTTCCTAAAGGAAAATCCCATGGACGGAGGAGCCTAGGAGGCTGCAGTCCATGGGGTCACTGAGGGTCAGACACGACTGAGCGACTTCACTTTCACTTTTCACTTTCATGCACTGGAGAAGGAAATGGCAACCCACTCCAGTGTTCTTGCCTGGAGAATCCCAGGGACAGCGGAGCCTGGCAGGCTGCCGTCTATGGGGTCACACAGAGTTGGACACGACTGAAGTGACTTAGCAGCAGCGGCAGCAAAGGATCTTATAGTTATGAGTCACCAAGCCGTAAAATGACCTTCTCATTTTGACCCGATTCTTCAGCTTACAGGAAGGTATCCAGAGAAACGAAAGAGATAAGTTAAAATTTTTGGATAGGTGTTATTTATAAAGGTAAACCCCTAGAAACCAGCTCAATGTCCAAAAAAGAGGAAAGGGTTAATTTAGCTGGGACAGCCCAGATGGTGGCATGTTATGTAGCCAAAAGACATTGTGTTTTGGATGAGCAAAATGCTTTCACATAGCAAAATTGTTTAATCATTTAATAGAAAAGAATGGAAAACGATTTAAGCCGTGATCTCAGTTGTGTATTTTTGAACTCTGTGTAAAAAGAACATGTTGGCCATCTGATCAACAGGCGTACTTTGAGCCCCTGAGCTGTGCCAGGTTCCACGCGCGATTGTAACAAACAGTGATGGAGGGAAATACACATCCTCCCTGGGCTCATCCAACCAAATGGTGGCGAGGAAGGGCCTCAGATACTTTGCCACGTAACTGGTTACAGCAGAGAGGAGTGCTTCGGAGAAGTGCAGGATCCAGCGAGCACGCCATGCAGGGACGCTGCCACGGCGGGACAGCGACGGTCAGGTGGCCTCCCGGGATTTTCCAGTCGGTATTTTCTTTTGTTTTGACAATATAATACACTTAATTTTAAAAAAGAGAAAAGGATTAAAACTGGAGTTTTTAAGTTGAAGACGAGAAAGGAGAAGCCAAGGGACTTGGGAGACGTGGACGACTTCAGGTGTTTGAAGAGCAGTTTCGTGGGAAGAGCTGCAGCTGGCCCCTGTGAGCCCAGCACGTCTGACACATCCAGTGGGTCCTAAGCTCAGAAGGCGGCTTTGGTTCCCTATGAAATTCATGTGACAGTCTTACTTTTTAAGCAACATCGTGGGTGAATAACTGAATACCCGAGGTGCTCCTGCTACAAACCGAGACTGCGTGTAACAAGCTGTGTGTCTCAGACGTGCTCAGACGTGCGGCTGGGCACACCGGCAAGCCAGGGAGAGCCCCCGAGTCCAGCAAAACCGAAAGCAGGTGTGAGGCTGCTAGGGGTGGAGGGGGAGGCGTGGGGGCTGATCCAGAAACACCGGACTTGATTGTAAGAGCCGTACCACGGGGGAGACGAAGCCTTGAACTCTTGCAGAAAGTTAAAAGTGAGACACCCCCACCCCACCCACACCCCCAGAAAGCAGCAGCTCATGCTACAGATCACCCCAGTGGAAAGAAGGGTTGAGAGCATTCTTCCCTGGGGGTAAGCCATATCTCTGCTAGAAGTGCTTCCCTGGCTCAGCAGATCTGGGTGCTTGGGGTTATCCCTGCTGCCTTCACGTCTGCTGGACGCTTAGATTCCACTATTTACGCCAAATCTGAAGACAGACACGGGACCGCCCCCCACAAATGACCCCTCCAGTAGGATGCCTCCCCTGAAGACACCAAAAGCACGTGCAGCAAAGGCAAAACCAGACCAGCAGGACTGCATCGATTTCTGTGCACCTAAGGGAACAGCCAGTGGAATGTAAAGACAGCTTCCTGGGTGGGAGGAAATATTTGCAAACCGGATTTCCGAAAAGGAGCTGCCACCCGGAATACTCTCAGGGTTCCCCTTTGCTGTGACTCACCACAAAAGAGATGCTAAGGCCTGTGGGGGCGGGGTGGAGGGCGGTTAGCAGACAGGCCCGGCCATCTCCAGGGACGGTGGGAATCCCAGGTTCAGAACCATTCCGAATCCAGGACTCGCCTCCCGGAGGGTCACAGACTCCGCAGCTGGGCTGTAGGGCGTGCCTGGCCACCATCACAACCCCCAGCCCCTGCGCCCCCCAGTCTTCTTTCCCACGAGCCGGGGGGTCACGGTGGCATGACCAGCCATCCTAGTTTTATCTCGGGTCCCATGACCAGGGGAGCCCCTCGGTCCCAGGCAAGTGGAGGTGGTTGCTCCCCTAAGCCTTGATCATTCCCACTAAGAGTTTGGTGTCCAATTCTGTTCAGCTATAGGGATTAGTGTTTATTAAGACTCAACTGTGCCCATATCCTGCACTACTGATGCTCTCATGAAGCTTTGTGATATCCTTGTGAAGTGGACACAGTGATTATCCCTGCTGATGGGCGGGGAAACAGGCTCAAAGGAGCTCCTCAACTGGCCTGAAGTCCTACCCGTGGGAAGTGGCTGAGCCTGGACTCATCAGTTCAGAGACACATTGTAACACCTGAAACGGGGCTGCACCTTGGAATCAGCGAGATCTCGGCTGCCGGCCCCAAGGCAGTGGATTGTCTTTGCACGTTTGTGAATGACCTGGATTATTATCAGTAATCACTGTTTTACTCACCTTGGCAGAGATGTGTGCATTTTTTTTGGAGCTCTGGGTGTTGGGTTTAATTGCTGTTTCAAATGTCCCCTGAGATAACCTCAGGATGATTCAGGTTGAAGATGAAAAGTAACTGTACCCAGAAATACCTAGAAATAGTAGTAGGGGGTCCATTTGATATTGATGAAGCACATTTTGTTGCTGGAGGAACAACCATTGGTTTTTGCAGAGCAACAGCTGAGAGAGCTGGAGTCCCTCAACCAGACACAGCTGAGTTACGGTTACTGCTGAGCTGCGTGGAAAAGCATGGTCTGCCCCATTAGTTCTCAAACTTGTGTTTATCAGAATCACGTGGGCAGCTTGTTAGACCAGATTGCTGGGCCCACCCTGGAGTTTCTGATTCAGTAAGCTGGGGTGGGGCCCAAGAACTTGCCTCTGTAGCAAATTCCTAGGTGAGTCCATTGCTGCTGCCTGGGAACCCAACACTGCGGGCTGGGGACCACACTTTGAAAACCACTAGCTAAATCCCAGAGTAGATAAAGCATCTCAACAAGAGGCAGGGGTGGTTGATCAGGTCATCAGAGAGACTTGGCAAGAAGCTGGAACGTCAGTTTGTCAGAATCTTTTGCCAGCTTTAAACAAAGCCACTTAACTCCCTCCGACATATTTCAGCTGAGAGGAAGGGAAACCATGAGTTTGCTCAAACACCAAATGCCGATCCACCTGGTTATTCTTTGACACACATTGGGGTGAGGTGGTCATTCCTCAAAGTGCCCAAGAGCTGCATGCCAGGAACGTGGATTTCCTGTGAAATGGATTTCAATACATATACAATCTCTAAGGAATATGAAAGCAGTGTGTTATCATGTATTGAATTGATAGCTTTTAAAAATTTATTGTATATAAAATAATGTGACATCTTACAGTCTATAACATCTTAGCTTCAAAGAGAGAGAATGTTTGTTTTAAGAGAAAACATAACTGGCACCTCAGACCTTTGGAGTGGGTATTACTGCTTCAGGCAAAGCTGAAATAGGGAGTGATGTCAGGCCTGTGTTGACTTAAAGAAATGTACTTTGTAAATACAACGGAGAAATGTCAAAGGTGGTGCCTCTGTGACTGGAGTTTGGGAAGCAGAATGTGATAGTGGCTCTCAGCCTGACAGGTTCACCTGAACAAGCCCCAGAGGCCGTATTTATCCTGTCTGAAGCCAGATCTCCATGTGATGATTACATATAATAAAGGAAGAAAGAAAACACATATTCCCAAACTGCAAACTATAAACTTAATTAACAAAGCAGTAAAAACAGTTTTAAGAAAAGACATTTGGGACTGCCTGTTTTACCTGTTAAAATGAAAAAAGTTAAAGACAAGGATGATAATGATGTTTGGTCTTATTTTTATTTATTCTTTTTTCCTCAAAACTTCAGTAAGGTTGGCTTTTGGGTTGGTTGGTTTTAGGAGTGCTTGAAGAGTGTTTGTGTTTAGAGAGTATTCATAGTTTGCCCAGAATTCATTCAGTCAGCTCCTTTCTGGTTTTTGAAAGGATTTTGTGATCAAGCTTATGAAAGTACAGGACCTAGTGCATTTGGGTGAAGTCAACAGAAAACCTACCTGGTATAAACGATAGGACATTTCTTGTTTATTTAATGAGCGTGGATTTGAATAGGTTTCAGGGCTCTGGCTCAGCAGCTCCCTTTATGGTGACAAAGTGGCTGCCTCAGATCCAGACATCACATCCTCATCAGCCATGTGCAAAGACAAACAGTAGGGCAACCAGGGCAGCAAGAATGAGTTTTCCTCAACTACCCCTCTTTCTGCCCCCACCTTTTTTAAAAATCAGGGAGAAAATCTTTTCCAGAAGCCCCCTCACCAGACGTTCTCTAGTGTCTCATTGGCTAGAACAGGGTCACGTGATCACTCCTAAGCAGCAAGGAACAGTGGAAAAACAATCTAACATAATCATTCTCACAAAGGAATGTAGGCAAAGGGAGTAAGCCACTGGGTATTCATATTATGAAAATTAATAATCATCCTATCTTTTAGTTTCAGCTCCAGAATTTGTTTTTGAACATGGCTATCAAACTTATCTGCCCACGGAAAGCAACGAAAACCAGACAGCCACTGTTATCTCTCTCCCTGCCAAGTCGCGTGCCAAAAAGCCCACAGCCCCACCTGCTCAGAAGAGGCTCAACTGCTGCTATCCAGGTAAAGGCGACATTGAGTCCTGCTTGTGTAGAGAATGTGACATTTAACAGGTCCTGGGCTCGAGCCCCTGGATTCCCGACAACTGGGCAAAGATGTGCTGCAAACTGCCTGGCTTAGAAATCAACCCCGCAGAATTTCCAGCATCACATGTGACGCACCTCTCACTCTCTCTGCTCACCATGCACTTGGGCTCTAAGACCTTAACAGCCAAGGACCTTTGAATGGGAACAGTGAGAATTTCAGATTTCTGTGAATTTTTCTTGGTGCTACAGCTTAGGAAGATATCCAGAAAATTGTCCCTTACCTACTATAAAAAAGGAAAACAAAAAAATTTATTTGGAAATAATTTCAGACTTAGGGAAAAGTTGCGAAAATGGTACAGAAAGTTTCTGAGCACCCTTTTGTTATCGTTGTGTCTGACTCTTTCACCCCATGGCCTGCGGCATGCTGGGCTTCCTTGTCCTTCACCGTCTCCTAGAGTTTGTTCAAACTCATGTCCACTGCAGTCGGTGAAGCTAACTAACCATCTCCTCCTCTGCCGGCCCCTTCTTTTCCCTTCGACCTTTACCTTTCATCTGGATTTCCTAAATATTAACATATTACATTTTGTTTTTTCTGGTGGTTGGTGGGTTAGTCACTTCAGTCCTGTCCGACTCTTTGCAACCCCGTGGACTGCAGCCCACCAGGCTCCTCTGTCCATGGGATTCTCCAGGCAAGAATGCTGGATTGGGTTGCCATTTCTTCCTCCAGGGGATCTTCCTGATCCAGGAATTGAACCAAGGTCTCCTGCATTGCGGGCAGGTTCCTTACCAACTGAGTTACAAGGAAGCCCCTGGTTTTTTCTAAATACACATAGATTTCCCCCAAAGTTGCAGACATGACCTTTACCTCTAAGCACCTTAATATATATTTCCTAGAAACAAGGAAATTCTTTTATATAAGCACAGTACAATCATCAAAATCAGGAAATTAGCATTGATAAATGCTGTTATCAAACTGCTGACTTTATCAAGAGTTTGCCAACTGTCTCATTAAAGTCCTCTGTATCAAAAGAAAAATATTTTTCCCTTGGTCCAGGATCCAATTTGTGATCACACATGGCATTTAGTTTTCATGTGTCTTTAGTTTCCTTTAATCTAAGCTTTTGTCTTTCATGAACTTGATATTTTTGCAAAGTAACAGGCCAGTTATCGCATAAAATGTTCATCACTTTGGGTTTGTCTGATTAGACTTAGGTGCAGCAGTTTGAGTAGGACGCACAGAAGTGATGTTACGTGCTTCCTATTCCTGGTATCAGGGTTCACACTGACACCTGTTGGTCCTGTTGCTGCTGCTAAGTCGCTTCAGTCGTGTCCGACTCTGTGCGACCCCAAGACAGCAGCCCACCAGGCTCCCCCGTCCCTGGGATTCTCCAGGCAAGAACACTGGAGCGGGGTGCCATTTCCTTCTCCAGTGCATGAAAGTGAAAAGTGAGAGTGAAGTCACTCAGTTGTATCCGACTCTTAGCGGCCCCATGGACGGCAGCCCACCAGGCTCCCGTCCCGGGATTCCCCAGGCAGCGCACTGGAGCGGCTGCCATTCCCTCTCCGGCTGGTCCTGTTGCCGCGCTATTCATGTCCATCCATAGGTTAAGGAAGTTGCTTCGCTGCTTCTCCATTCTAAAGTGACTGTGTCCCTCTGTCGTTGATCTCTCCTTGCCTTTTTAAGGTTGCCAGTTCAAGACTGCCTATGGTATGAAGGACATGGAACGTCATTTAAAAATCCATACTGGTAAGTGGTCACACACATACCTCCTCTGCTGGGAGCTGGGGGTCCAGACAAGTCAAACACATCATATGACACAGACCTCACTGGCCATCACGGGAATACAAACACAAATGAAATAAAAACAAGATGCTGTTTCTACGCATGATTTTGGCAGAAAATGTTTAAAGCAAGAAAACTCAGTGCTAGAATCGATAGGAGCAAACTTAGGAGTGGAAATGTGAACAGGTATGGGCATTTTGAATATTGATCTGCCAGAATTAATTACAACTTAAATACACCTGCTCTTCTCATCTGGAGGAGAATATCTTGTAAGTGTGTGTGTGTGTGTGTGTGGTGTGTGTGTAATGACTGGTAAACAGAGCAAGAAGGGGGAGAATAGCAACTTTTCACTTAGGTATCTTTACTCTGCATCATTGGATGGATACCTGAGTGTGTTATTTTTGCCGTTTCCAAGGGGAAATTTAACAAAAACTATGTTCATGGTTTTTTTTTTACAAAAACTATTTTCAGAGGAGAAAAAAAGACTGATGCATAGAAAAAGAAAACCATGATGATTTCTGGTGATTTAATTTTCTTTAATGTATCATTTTTGTGTCTCCCAGACTTCACGCATGGAGAAGGAATTGCTTTTAGGCTATTTTTAACAAAGTATTAGATGCTTATAAGTCAAATGATATAGTCATGTATAAGTTCAATGAGTATCCATGTATATAAGGGAGGGACACTGAAATTTGTCTTGGGCATCACTAATTGCCCAAAATCTGCTACTTAGCCTCAGATAAAGTATCTATAAGGTACAATGAAGACAATAAGATATCCAGCAGTTATCTCAGATATTCCTTGGCCACAGGTCTAATCAGCCTCACAGCATCTTGTCATTTTAATTTCATCGAATTATCAGACTCTGAAATTATTATGTTTCAGGCATTGGTAAGCATTCTCAATGTATCAAGCAATAAATCTCTCCTGGTGGGTTTCCTATGTTGAAGTTCCATCAGTGACATATAGCATATTCATCATTGCAAGAGGAAAGTGCTATGATGACTTATGAAAATCAGGGAAATATTATAAAGTATAGGTGAGAAACGTGGCCTGAAGTTCACTGCTGCAGATCCTCAGGGAGCATCCTCCTCCCGGTTAACCAGGCTTGGGTTTGTAAGGTGGCTTCTGTATAACTGCAGCGTCTCCATTAACATCTTCAAGTCGGAGAGCTGACAGAATGTCCTTGCCTTAGAAGAGGGTGTGGCCAGGACCAACGGGAGCAGGACTCTCTGCCAGCAGAGCTGGCCCAAAACCACCCGCCCGGCTCCACCACTGTCCAGCATCGGAGTACGCAGGATGGCGCCCACCACTGTAGCAGCTGACAGTAACGAGAAGTGATGGTTGCTGGATTTTCTGACCATGAACATTTTTAATAATAAAATTATAATCTTTAATACACTTCTGTAGATGTATTTTTAAATCCCAGATGTTTATTCTGCGAAGATAGACTGACAATTGACTTTAGCACTTTGCTATTTAGGATTTGGTCAAATATGTGTTTGGTATGTAAAAAGTGAAAATCCTGAGTCACTGCCTGCCTCCTTCATATCTGATACATGCCCCAAAGTCATCAGCCTTTATAGTCCAACGTGTCTCATTCTTAAATTTTGGCATGAGTCGCTCAGTCGTGTCTGACTCTTTGCATCCCCATGGACTGCAGCCCACCAGGGTCCTCTATCCATGGGATTCTCCAGGCAAGAACACTGGAGTGGGTTGCCATTTCCTCCTCCAGGGGATCTTCCCGACCCAGGAATCGAACCCAGGTCTCCCACATTGCAGGCAGATTCTTTACTATCTGAGCCACCAGGGAAGCCCATACTGGGCTTTAACAGACACAAAAGGTACTTTTTCCATTTCTTATGAAATTAATATTGTAGATACTCTCACTGCAGCTCGCTGTTTCTCCCTTAATGCTGGAGGTCTTTCCACATCCATGTGTGTGTGTATCCACTTCATTCTTTCAATGACCAAGAAGGAAATTGGTTCATTAATTTACAGTAGATCCATACAGTGAACTACTTCACCCTTAACAATTATGTTCTAGAAATTTAATGATATGAACATGATTGAAATTATTTCAAGTATAAAAAAGTAGCCAATAATAGGGAGACAGTGTTGCATTTGGCTAAGGGGGCAAGGCCATCCTGGATTCTCATCCAAGTTGAAAGGGTTCAGTAAAATCATTGAGAGACACAGTACCATTCAAAAATAAGTATTTAAATTGATATTTGTCAGGAAGGCTTTTGTACCCCAAAATGTACGCACACACATACAAAAGTCATCAGAAAAGTATACATCAAAAAATTGGTGGGTGTTCAAGGGTGGCAGGGCTTCCCTGATAGCTCAGTGGATAAAGAATCCACCTGCAATGAGAAAACCGCAGTTCAATTCCTGGGTCAGGAAGATCCTCTGGAGAAGGAATAGGCTACCCATTCCAGTATTCTTGGACTTCCCTTGTGGCTCAGCTGGTAAAGAATCCACCTGCAATGCAGGAGACCTAGATTCAACCCCTGTGTTAAGAAGATCCTCTGGAGAAGGGAAAGGCTACCCAGTCCAGTATTCTGGCCTGGAGAATTCCATGGACTGTATAGCATAGTCCATGAGGTCACAGAGTCGAACACAACTGAGCGACTTTCACTTCACTTTCAAGGGTGGCAAGATGACAGATGTGTTAGTGAATACAGATTAAGCTGCTATAACAAAGAAGCTCAAATGCCAGCTCGCACACGGCAGGGGTCTATGTCTGTCTCGCATAACTGTCCGGAGGTCAGCAGGTGGTCTAGGCAGACAGGCAGCGTGTTCTGGGAGGTCGTCTGAGGACTGAAGTTCCGTCTACTGTCACGGTACATTGGGCACATGTCCACCCTCTGCAGCCGTGATGTCCTCACACGTCTGTTCATTTCCATGTCATGGGAACAGCTGGCAAGACAGGTGGAAAGAGAAAAAGTCAAGCAATTTCCTTCTAGGAAAGGAACACGTTTACCTTCTCTGCCATTTGATTGATGATGACTTTATCACAGAATCACCCCTGGCTGCAAGTGAGGCTAAGAAATGTATTCTTAGGCTGGTCAGCCATGAGCTCAGAGACTCAAGTTTGGGGCTGTGTCTGTTATGAAAAAGAAAAAAGAACAAATGGGTATAAAAGACAAAGTTTCTCATTTTTACTTAGCTGCACTTTAAAATTTGAGCTGCTTTCTATTTTTAATTGATAAGGAATTCATATTCACTGTCGGAAAAGTGAGAAAATCCTAATCAACAAAATAGAAGCAGTTCCCCATCTCCCAAGATGCCAGCTCTTTGCCGATTACCCATCTAGCTTTATTCATTATTATTGTTTCTCTGTTTGACTGCACTGGATCTTAGCTGCAGCCTGTGGGATCTAGCTCCTTCACCAAAGACTGAACCCTAGCCCCTTGCATCGGGAACGCAGAGTCTCAGCGACTGTACCACTGGGGAGCCCCATCTAGTTTTATTTTTCAATTGGCGTATAATTGCTTTACAACCTTGTTTTAGTTTCTGCTGTTCCACAAAGTGAATCAGCTATGTGTGTGTATATATTTAAGCATATATATATATATATATATATATACACACACATATCCCCTCCCCCTTGAACCTCCCTCCCTCCTCACCAACCCACCCTCCAGGTCATCACGGAGCACCAAGCTGGGCTCCCCGCGCTGTACAGCAGCTCCCCACCAGCTGTCTATTGACAACTAAAACCCATCCATCTAGTTTGGGGGGGAGTTTCCAAATATTCTTGGGCGACTCCGCCTTACTCTTTTCTTAAGGCCGCGGAAAGTAAGCCTTTCTCCGTTTTCATTTGCTCCCTGCTGCTGCTCGTGCTGGTTGGAAGGCGACAAGCCCCACAAGTGTGAAGTCTGCGGCAAGTGCTTCAGCCGGAAGGACAAGCTGAAGACCCACATGCGCTGCCACACGGGTGTGAAGCCCTACAAGTGCAAGAGCTGCGACTACGCGGCCGCCGATAGCAGCAGCCTCAACAAGCACCTGCGCATCCACTCTGACGAGCGGCCCTTCAAGTGCCAGCTCTGCCCCTACGCCAGCCGCAACTCCAGCCAGCTCACCGTGCACCTGCGCTCGCACACGGGTAAGTCCCCCATGTGGCCCTCGCTCTGCGCGCCCCGCGGCCTGGCGCTCAGGCACCGGCCCCTTCCGGCGCCGAGTCAGCCTCGGGCAGGGACCTGCGCGCGTCAGTTCACCCCCCAGTGTGCCGTCTTGCCCGTCATCTGCTCAGAAGCATCTTTCTCTGAACAGCAGGGGGGAACAGTCAAGTTCCAACTTTCTGCATTTCTTTATGTAGCTCTGTAACTCACCCACTAGTATTTAATCAAGAGGATGCTCTAAATGAAATAGAGGTATAAAATGTATTTTTAGTGTCTGCACAACATATGGTTAAACATTTCAGTGATTTTTTAAAGACTACTCATCACTTCATCATGGGACAGCTTGATGGAAAAACTCAGCAGAGTAGGTACCTTAACAAATTATGTACGTTTTCCTTTTAGCAAGTGTGTGCCTGTTATCTTTCGATTCACTGATGCTGTGTAACAACCACCACAAAATCTCAGTGGCATAATATATTAGTAAAAGCATTCATTGCTCACATACCTCAGGTTAGCAGGCGGTTGGTGAGACGTTCCATTGATCTTGGCCGGGCTTAATCATGTATGTGGGAAAGGCCAGGTGTCCACTGACCTTGGCTGGGCATCTGCCGGCTGTCCCCCTGCTTTGGCTGGGGCAGTCTGGCTGTGTCCACATGTCTCACGGCCTCCTTCTGGGCCCAGTGGGCTACTCCAAGCTTGTCTTTCTCAGGACGATGGCAGACAAAACAGCATGCCCCTGTGTGTAAGCTCATTGCAAGCCTCTGCTTGCTTCCCGTTGGCTAAAGTCAGTTACCTGATTGAACCTGGTATCAAGGGGTGGGGCTGCGCTCACCCACAGTGGAGGTTACATGGCGAAGGCCGTCTTCACACCAACCGGAGTTCACTCCACCACCATCCTCTTCTCTCTGACATCCAGGTGCATTCTTGCTCTCCCCAGACCCCCACGTCACATCTAATCATAGAATCACCTTTAAAGACCAGGATCCTATGATCTCCATCAGGCACAGATATGGTTTCTCTTGACCCAGAGCCTTTTGAATTTGAAATAGAAAGACAAGTTGTCTGTCCCCACACTCCCAACAAATAGCAGTGAGACACGGTCAGAATACTGAGAATAATCCTGCCATTCCAAGGGGGAGGAACAGGAGACACTTGGCAGTCACTGGTCCACAGACTTCTGAACTATCTCTGGAAAGATGCTTCCAGGTCCCCCCACTCTGAGGACAGGGAGTGTTTCTTGAACAAGCGTTGGCCCAGCTGCCTGGCTTTCAGCTCTGTCCCCTGCAGCGTCCTAGCCTCACCTTCCTTCTCCACTTCTGAAAAGGAGTGGAAATGTACTTTTGAGAAACTTTCTCCACCTGCTTCCATCCTAGAGAAACTTGGGGTCTTTTTGGATTTTATTTTACTCTAGACTGCTGACATCGTTGCTAGCAGAGCTCTCTTAAAACGCTGTGCACTTCCTGTGTGTCTGTGTGCCAGAAGCCACA
>SJYV01047116.1:0-39906 GCA_006410875.1 Neotragus pygmaeus
TTTTTTTTTTTTTTTTTAACCACCCTCCCCCCACTGCCACTCCCCTGGTGTACATGATTAGCTGTCACTGGTCTGTCAGTAAAGTAGTGCTTAGTTATTTAAAGTGATGTAATGAACTTTAAAATAATTATTGATCAAGAAGTCAAAATACATCTGTCTGTGTCACCATTTTTAGTGATTGATGCATATCTGTCATCATACTCCCTGATTTTAAGATGCACCTTTTCTATCATCCTGTGAAATTATGGATATTTTTGCTAGATATATTTTTTAAATCAGTAATCTTTATTTGTGAATATGTTCAAATTCAGGAGGTTTTTTTTTTTTAAAAAGAGAACTATTACTAATTTAGGAGAACCAGGTAATGACAAACTCAAAAACAAACAAATAAAACCTAGTTGCTCATAAGGAATCCTTTTTTATAATTTTAACAATTATCTCACTAGAGATATACATATAGAATACTATAGGATGTTATTACAGGTGGATGGCCATATTATAAACTGTCATTTTTAACCCTCAGTTATTTTTTTATCTGTTGATAAACTTAACTACAAAACATCTTTAAAAATATGGTTCTTGAATGATGGTATATACACCAGTTTAGTAACAACCAACATTCTAAAAAATGTTTGTCAAAGAGCTTTCAAATGAACACAATTTTGGTATCACCTTTAATACATTTAAATTATATCCATTCTAGGACTAGAAACAGCATTCTTTGATGGTGGCTGACTATAAGATATTGTATTGGAAATATGTAGGTTAAGCAACTGCTTCTTATGATATGCATCATTTTCCTGGTTGGTGTGTTCATCCAGAGATTTCCTTATACAGTTCTTTAGTTCATCAATTCCTTCTCCAGTAATTGTAGAGATGGGGATGATGTGTTGGAATTCCACAGTCTTCTCTGGAATCATGTTTTTTTCAAATAAATGCAAAAATTCTTTAGGATTCTGGAGTTGGTTCATCAGTACATGGAATTTATCCTGTGCATCTGGCAAGTCCATTTTATTTACTGCTAGGAGTGCAGGTTTCGTGTGAAGTTCCTCTTTGTACAACTCTAACTCTTTTGAAAGCAGTATTATGGTTTCAAAAGCAGTTCTGTAATGAGTTTGGGAAGAAAGCTGAAATCCAGAAATATCAAAAACAAAAGCAGTTGTTTAGTTCTTTCTGTATGCTTGAGGAATTTGTGGCCCATTCCTTTGTTCATATGTGCTCCTTCTATTAAACCAGGAAGATCAGCTACTGATATCTGTTTGAAATCACTATGCATAATTTTTCCAAGTTCAGGTTTTATTGTTGTAAATGCATAATCTGCAATTGCAGGTTTTGCATGAGAAATTTACTTAGCAAGGAGGATTTTCCAGCATTTGGGAATCCCACCAGGCCAATATCAGCTATAAGTTTTAGATCAAGGTGAATTACTCGCTTCTGGCCTTTCAGTGGTAAGAAATTTGTAAGTAATTTACCACAAGACCTCCTTCAGCTACCAAAATTCTGTCTTTCTCTTTATTGAGTTCTCCTGTAATTTTACCATTTTCATCAGTTACTGAAACACCCACAGGTACAGGAATTTCAGTCTTTTCCTTTGGAGCCTTTCAGTGCACTAACTCAACTGTTTGCTCCTTCTCCAGCCACAAAACGTTTCTGAGGATATCTATCCTTAAGTTGTTTTAAAGTCATTTTGTTATGGGCTACAACCCAGACGTCACCACCTTTTCCACCTTCTCCACCTAAAGGAGGGTGGCCCATTCCACCACTTCCTCCCTTGGTGAAGTCTCAGGTTATCAATGAAGTTTCCATACTTTCTGAACAACACGCAACTGCAGCGCACCATCCCTGCGAAGGGCGAGTATCCCCTCCCGCGGAAGCTGTACTCACAGAAGTACGGCGCTGCCTTTTTGTGTGCTAGATATTTTAAAGAAAAGTTTACAGGTCTGTAAAATCTAGATGACGAGGGGCTAATGGTGGTTTGGGACATAGCTGCTTGAATATTTAATTAATCAACTAATAATTTCCTTGAAATTTTAATTTGTTTGGATTTGTTGACATTTTGAGGCATGTATTTGCTTTTTGCTGCTGCTGCTGCTAAGTCACTTCAGTCGTGTTTGACTCTGTGCGACCCCATAGACAGCAGCCCACCAGGCTCCCCCATCCCTGGGATTCTCCAGGCAAAAACACTGGAGTGGGTTGCCACTTCCTTCTCCAATGCATGAAAGTGAAAAGTGAAAGGAAAGTCACTCGGTCATGGCTGACTCTTAGCGACCCCATGGACTACAGCCCACCAGACTCTTCCGTCCATGAGATTTTCCAGGCAAGAGTACTGGAGTGGGGTGTCAATGCCTTCTCCCAATTTGCTTTTTAGTCAAAGAGAAATGAATGAGATTAGAGAACCCTCTTAAGACAGCTCCATTTTTGTCTTGGCAGAGCTTGCTTATCCAGGTCTGTTTTTCTTCTTTAAATGGTCTAAGCGCTGCCTAATCAAAAATTTAAAGAAGAAAAACAGACCTGGATAAGCAAGCTCTGCCAAGACGAAAATGGAGCTGTCTTAAGAGGGTTTCTCTAATCTTGTTCATTTCTCTTTGATTTGTGCTTATTATTCTTCATAGTAGCACTCATGAATTTTGCCTAATGAAAAGATTTGTAAGAGGTTTAGACTTCAACATGTGTTTGAAAAAGGTATATTGGGCACAGGTTTTATAAGACTAGTAACAAGTTTTAAAAACAGCAGTTTAAATTGTCAAAAAATTAATTCATTTATGCCCATTTGCTAAGTGATACATATGATCTTTTTATGGTATTGTAATTTTTGTTCTTAGTTGAATCCAGATTATTATTCTCATGTGTTATGTATCTAGGAGATCTCTTAATGTTGTTTCAAAACATACTTTACGTCTTTAATTTTGGGGTGTAATTTTGGTGCTGTAATTCAGTGATGTAGAAAGATCCAAGTATTCTTTATTAAATGCACAGTGCTTGGCACAGAGCTGGGCCTTAGAAGTTACTGTTTAAGTGATTAAGGAAATAGGAATTTTTTAAAATTGAAGATAACCTAAACAATTCTTCATTTGGAAGAGGTGAAGAATGGGGATACTTAGATCAGTAGGTTGAATTATGCAAAGATTATTGACCTTTGATTGGTTATGCAAAGGTTATTGACATCAGTAGGAGAAGTATATTTTCCCAGTCTTTTTTTTTTTTTTCTCTTCAGCTAAGACAGTAAAAGAGATGATTTATTTTATACAAGTTACATCTAGCCACAACTGAGTACAGAACTAGTCCAGAATGTCTCAGGTCCAGGGCAAAGGACCCAAAGGGACTGCTTTGTTACGAGCAAGGTGGGTCTCTGAAAGGTGCTCTAGGCGATTAGAATGGCCATAGTGTTCCAGACACATTGAGACAAGTTCTAGATAGTAGGCATGCAGTCCAACAGTTTATATGAGTGTCCTTGGCCCATTGTTTCCCTTGTTTTTGGCTTCTGTGGGTGTACAAGTTCACTTGGCCTCTGCCTCATCTTTCTTTTGCGCTTTAGCCTGCAGATTTCTTCTTCCTCCACTTTACTTCATGGTGTGGAGGTTTCTCAGGATGGTGCTAAGACTGAGAACTCTCCGAGTCTTTATATGTGCCTTGATACTGCTGTTGGAGATTGAATCTAGGCTGAATGGATATAACTCAAAAGTCAGCATAGTTATTCTCACACCACAGGAAGAATAGGGTGTTTGTTTATACTGAGGTCCATTAGCATCAATTTAATGCTACTACTAGCTTTACTTTTATAGATGAATTATAATACTTAAGAAAGTGACATTGCTTATAAAAACCAGCTCATCCTAATCATAAGAGTTTGATATATACATATTTACTTATTTTATATACTCAGTGTTGTGTACATAGAACATTTAAGATACATACACATAGTCTTTAGTTAAGATTTCTCATGCTGGAAATTCATAGACTGATGTGTAGTCTGGGGTTTTTGTGTTGGGCTGTCTTCACAGAAGAGATAATACAATGCTTTATATTATCATGTATGTTCACTTAAAACATTTAAGATTAACTTTAAAAATAGAGCTTGGTGTATAAGAGAATCCAGGCAGGACTCGTGTAGCTCCAGTTTCTATGCAGTAAAGATTTCCTCACCCTCACAAAACTATTGTTGGTCATCCATTCTCCTCTTTGTTTCACTCTTCCTGCCTCATTCACTGTTCTTACTGCCAGTACCCGTTCCTATCTTGTATCTCATTCCCTCAAAAGGTTTTATATCTTGTGGTTGTTGATTCTGCTATGGCCCAGTTTCAGTAATTACTCTTTTTGATAAGTGAAGACAAAAATTGTCTTGTTGGATACCATGGACTTAATAGCAGATGTATGGATGCTACCTGTTAAGTAGAAAGAATACTAAGATTGGGAATCAATAGACTAAGCTTCTATTTCTCTTTGCTAGTAACTAGCTATGTAATTGTATAGAAGTCCATCTTGGTTAAAATGAGACTGTGGAACAAGTTGATTTCCAAGGTCATTCCCAACTCTAATGTGCTTTTTATGATTCATTCATTAAACATTTATTAGGTGCTGGCTTATGTGCCAACACTGGCTTAAAGATACAGAGATAAATAAGTTTCTGGCCTTGAGTAAGTGAGACCTAGTGAATGGTGACAGTATAATGTGATAAGTGCTATAATAGGATGTCCAAACTCCTTTTTGAACAAACTGAGGGGCAGCAATTAAGGAAAGGTTCCTCTTGGAGGTCATAATCGAATCATTTCTTAAAGAGTAAACAGTTTACCATGCAAGGGATGAAGAAGGTCTTTATAGGAAGAGCAAATCACAGAGGAACGAGTAAGCAAGCATTGCTTGTTTTGAAATGGCCAGGTGAGAATAGAGTATGGAGTTTGTGGAGAAAGCTTAATGGTACAAAATTTTTGGGAAAAAGGTGAGTAGGAGCTAGATTCTGAAAGGCCGTATGTCATTCCAAAGACTTTGGGTTTTAAAGGTTGCTTGAAGGTGTTTTTAGTTGTTCCTTTGTAAAGTATTTTGTAAAGAAGAAAGATCATCAGATTTGTGTTTTAGAAACATCACTTGCTGGTAGTATGAAAAAATGGACTGATGGAAGCAGGTGAAGTTAAAACAGGAAGATATGCTATAGAGAACCCTTCCTTGCAGTATTCAGGATGAGAAATGATGAAGGTCCAACTAAGGCAGTATGTTGTTTGGAGTGGGTGTGGGTAGAATGGGCAGTGAGGAGAGAGGGAGAATATTTAAATATGTAAAGCTGGTAAGTTTGAAATCATGAAAAAATTGGGGCAAGTGAAAATATGCAAGCTTCCATTGGGTTTTATTTTGAAACTTTTATAGAAAATTTCATTATACAAAATAGAACTCTAATATCTCTATCCTTTCAACAGTGGTATTCAAATGTAAAACTTCTGATATACTATAGATCTTGCCATAGAATCTTAGCATCATGAAATTTTGGAGTTAGATCTTAGCTATTTAGTCACTTTATAACTTTAAGAAATGGCCTAGTCATTTTTAAAGGCAGAAATCATAAACTTTTTTAAAACTCAAAATTCATCAGATTGGGACAGCTAAAATTACTAATTGTAGTGGTTGTCATGTATACACTACCCAAATCCCCACTTTAGGACTGAAGGATTTCATTTTCTTAGTTACTGGGAGTGTTACTAGAGTTGTCAGACTTACCTGGGAATTTCTCCTGGCTGAAGAGAGACACTCACCCACACTCACATTCCCTTCCTTGGAGTATCTTGCATCCAAAGATAGTATCTTGCCAGGACAACCTCGAAGAGCCATCTCAGCTTGAGAGCTGTGGGGTTGGCCTGAGGCCTTTACTGTGATAGATCCTGGCCTAATTTGTTCTTCTGCCCCTTCCTTCTTTGCCTGATAAAGTTTCCACACTCTAACATCTCACCCAAGAGTTTGAGTGTCTAGGAACTTGATTTCCAACACTGATGAACTTAAAAAATTTTTGATTTATAACAGATTTGTCAACTTTGAAGGATTTAACATCTGTCGGTTTTTCATGTTTATGAGAAATATTCAGGTAAATGTCACATAATGTAATGAAAGGATGGAAAAAAATTATTAATTTGTGTGTGTGTTGTGTCCAACTCTTTGCGACCCCATGGACTATATAGCCTGCCAGGCTTCTCTGTTTGTAGAATTCTCCAGGCAAGAATACTGGAGTGGGTTGCCATTCCCTTTCCAGAGGATCTTCCTGATGCAGGGATTGAACATGGCATTGCAGGCAGATTCTTTACCATCTGAGCCGCCAGAAAAAAAAAAAAAAATCATTATTAGAACATGTTTGGGGATGGAACAAAAAGGAAAGTAACTTTTATTGTATGGTACACTTTTACCAATGGTATTCTGAAGTGAATTAATTACCACTGGCTTTGTTCAAACTTGGTATCACTTATGAATTTATAAGAGTTTGCCAAGACTAATCATACCTTGCTTGCTCATACTGAGGAGTTGTGCCTATTCCTTGTACAGAGAAAGGGGCAAACTGATTTGAGACCTAGTTGTATAGTTTGCTATATTTATTTTGGTGCTGTGGGCCTTTTTCTCAAACTTAGGCTGCTTTGTTACTCTTGATGCTGGCAGTGTTTCTTGGTAAGAGGTAGGGCATGGCAACAGATCTTAGCTTTAGTATATTAATATTGCGAAAGTAGTAATTTGAATGATCTATGTTACATCTGTTTAATAAAAGGAACATTTTATGACTACCCCAAAAGCCATAAATATGTTTACTGAGAAAATACAACTTCTGAAAAAATTTTTTTAATGCCAGAATTAAAGCCCTCTTCTAGGTTTTTAAAATGTTTTCCCTTAAGTTAAACCTAAATTTGGTTTACATTTTATTTATTACATTTATTTAAATAAATAATTTTGTTAGGTGTGGTAATAACATTCTGATTACTTAAGGAAATGTACTTTGTAGTGATTTATACTGTTTTATAGAGATGAGACTTGCTGAAATTTGCTTTGAAATACTTAAAGATCAAAAGATGTAGATGAACCAAATGTGGTATAATCTAGATAATTGTTGAACCTGTGTGATAGGTATTTGAAGGCTAATTTTACTACTCCCTGCCTTTGCAACTACTATAATAAAGAGTTTCACAAATTTAAAAGCATTAAAAAATTCTGGTATTGAATATCTTAGTAAATTACCTGCCAATAGTTATGTATTCTCAGAAATTCCCAGAAGGACTATTATGGTAATCTAAAACTAAATCTTCAAGTCTCAGATTACAAGTATCTTACTTGGGCATGGGAAAAGTTAAGGAGAGGGAGAGTAAAAAAGGAATTAGTTACTTTCATTACCGTGAGGAGTAAAAATGAAATTTAATCTTTATCATTTTTAGGGTCAATGTAGCATCATTTAGTACTAGGGCACATGATATCAAATTCATTTAGTTACAGGACAACTTGCATTATGTAAAGGAAGGTAATTTCTATGATATATTGCTGATTAAGAATTCAAGTCAGTGCAGTGAGAAAACCTTGTGTCATGAACTATCAATTTTTAAGGTCTGAAGATGTGTATTTTTGAGCAAGTCTTTTTGTGCATGAGTATGAAACTGGATGTAAGCTAAGCAAGTTAAACCTCTTCCCAAATACTTCCCAGTTTTTATGGTATGGTCTACCAGTAAGTGACACACTTCCTCTTAATGCAAATTGTCCCTCCATTTTACTTTCTAGGGCAAGATGTATTTTTACCATTTAAAAAGTGTTATTTGATATTTCTTAATTTTGCAGGGAGGCATTTCCTTAGGGACATATAGTAAGTACATGGTTAACATTTGGTTCTAGGAAGCCCTTGAACTTTCTCTTCGTTCCTTGTAACATTGGAGCTGCTTTCCTCGTGAAGTGTAAAGATAACCCTCTGGGAAGCTTTTGAGTATTAGGATACTTAACTGAGTGCATGAAACAAGTTTGCTAATAGGCATCATCAATAGGAGATTAAAATTTCAAATATCTTCGTTGAGGAATGGTTGGGCAATCCAATATGTAATATGTGTCTACATGGCAGAAGTTCTTAAGATCTCAGTGGTGGTAGAATTATGAATTAATAAATGATAGTTTTTGTGTTTTCTAGCCCGTTTTCAGTTCTCAGGATTAGGCATAGTCTAAAACCTCATCAAAGAATACAAACGATGTGTAGAGGGTAAGTCCTTGAAAGGTGCTGGGTAGCTCATGATTAACATGACTGGTGAAAAGAAAATCAGTGATGGAATGAGGGCAAGAGATAATCCTTACTTTTCACTTAGCTTGTACAACTTGCAAATCATTGTTGAGTTGCTAAGTTGTGTCCGACTCTTGTGACCTCATAGACTGTAGCCTGCAGGCTTCTCTGTCCATGGGATTTTTCAGGCAGGAGTACTGAAGTGGGTTGCCATTTCCTTTTCCAGGGGATCATTCCAACCCAGGGATTGAACCTGCATCTCCTGCATTAGCAGGTGGATTCTTTACCTCTGACCCACCAGGGGAGCCCTTAAAATGATACTCAAATTATCTCATTCTTCATTAGTTATATTATTCCTATAAAGTGAAACTTCTCATCTGTGGTTTGATTATTTAGTGGTTTAGCTCATACATAGGCAAGTCAGAATAAACACTTGCTTCTTGCTGTTTGTTGTTGCTGTTTTTTAGCCCCCTTCTCTAGGGGATCTTCCCGACTCAGGGATCGAACCTGAGTCTCCTGTATTGCAGGCGGATTCTTACACTACGGAGCTGCTGGGGAAGCTCTTTCTCTTTATTTACCAGTTTCCAAACTTATACTAGCATCCTGAAACTGATTTTCTCCCTTTAAAAAAAAATGAACTCTAGAGATTTGAACTTTTTTAGGTGTGCTTTTTTATATTCCATTGCATTTATGCATGCTCAGATTTTCTCATCTTTGGTCACTGGAAGTCTCTTCAGGTTTGCTCCTGAGTCTCTTTAAACATTATCCTGATCTTTGATAGTTTCCTTGTGAAATTCCTAGCATAAGGTAATCAAAATTTACCTTTTCTAATTTATGTCACAGGTTTAGAATCCACCATTTGCCCTGATCCCTTTGAACAGAAAGTTGTTTTTCAGCATTATTAACTGAGTTCATTGCTGCTGTGGTTGGTTCCTGTTTCCATGCCTTTTCAGTGAATAGTGCTAGGAAATATGTATGTCTGAGATAAAAACTTAAGTTCATATTGATAAATCCAATTGAAATTCAGGACTACCGAATTTTAAATTTTAACTTTCATATCTTATGACATTTTCCTCCTTCTTACTAAAAAAAATCAGGATTTTCAAGGACGTCAACATTTACTTTATCCCACAATTAGACACTATCACTTTATGGTAACTATCAACACTACCAGCAACAGATATAATTTCTGAAAACAAAACAAAGATATAAGGATTAGAGTCAATTTTCTGTTTTAAAGTTTAATATTTGAAGTAGTTAATTGAAATGGTTATACCATCAATTTGATAAATTAGTTACTTGTTTTGCTTTTGATTTGTAGGAGTTTCCTTTAAATTTATATAATTATGTAAAATATTTACACGATTTGCAAGTTAAAAGTTACAAAACAGTTTAAACCCAGAATGCTGCTGCTGCTGCTAAGTTGCTTCAGCAGGTCTCCCGTAGACTAGTGCTATCCCAGGTCATTTCACTTTGTTCAGTCCCCCCTTCTCAAGAGGGTAAAATATTTTATTTTTTAGCTTTATGCTTTATTCTTTTAAGTGTGTACACATCTCTCTCTATTCATATTTTCTATACTTTTCCTTAGATTAAGTCAAGAGTACCTTAAAGGATTCCTGCATTGGATGGAAAGCAGGTTGGACTCTGTAACTACAGAGGCCTTGCATTAAGGTGTTTTTATTTATTTTTTAAAGTGTGTTGCAGCCATCACCACGAAATGATGTTAGAACATTTTAATCACTCCAAAAGTTCCATTGAGCCTACTTAAAATTAACTCCTGCTTCTGCCCCTAGACCTGGGCAACCACTATTTCTGTTTTCCTGTCATTTCTAGACTTTTATATAATTGTTGTGCTTAGTCGCTCAGTCATGTCTGACTCTTTGCAACCCTTTGGGCTGTAGCCCGCCAGGCTCCTCTGTCTGTGGGGTTTTCCAGGCAAGAATACTGGAGTGGGTTACTATTTCTTTCTCCAGGGGAATCTTCCTGACCCAGGGATTGAAGCAGCATGTCTTGTGTCTCCTGCATTGCAGGCAGATTCTTTACCCTCTGAGCCATCAGGGAAGCCCTTTGGGTCATCAGGGAAGCCGTTATATAAATGGGATAATACAACAATGTATGCTTTTGCATCTGCCTTCTTTCACTTAACGTAATGTTTCTGAAGTTGATCATGATGTGGCATGTACCAATAGTTCTCATAAATGCTAAGCATTATTCTTTTGTAAGAATATATCACATTTTGTTTTTTCTCCAGTTGATGGACATTTGGATTGTTTTTGTCTATTATGAATAATGGGCTTTCCTGATAGCTCAGTTGGTAAAAAATCTGCCTGCGATGCAGGAGACCCCGATTTGATTCCTGGGTCCAGAAGATCCCCTGGAGAAGGGATAAGTTACCCACTCCAGTATTCTTGGGCTTTCCTTGTGACTTAGCTGGTAAAGAATCTGCCTGCAGTGTGGGAGACCTGGGTTCAATCCTATTCACAAACATCTCTTTATATGGATGTATGTCATTTGTTTTTGAGTAGGCTCCTAGGAGTAGAATTGCTGCTTTGTAAGTGTATGTTTTAACTTCTTAAAGAAACTACCAGACTGTTTCCCAGTGTGATTTATCATTTTATATTCTTACCAGTGATACAGAAGGGTTCTGATTTCTCCACATTTTGGTCAACTCTTGATATTATCTGTCATTTTGAGTTTATCCATACTAGTAGGTATATACCAGTATGTCATAGTTTTAATAATATATTTGGCATATTTTATATGCTTATTAAATATTCATGTTTTATTTAGTGAGATGTTTATTCAAATTTTGTTTGATTTTTAAATTGAATTGTCTTATTGATGTATATGAAGTTGTTAAAATATGTTATAAGTTCTTTATCACATGTATGGTTTGCAAATATTTTTTTCTCGTTAATCTGTGGTTTATCTTCTTGTTTTCTTAATGGTGACTTCTGAAGCACAAGTATTTTTATTTTTTGAATATGTGTTCAAAAACTGTTCACAGTTCACAGTGTTTTTCTTTTTGTGCATTTGATGACACATCTGACACTGCCTAACCCAAAGTCACAGTTTTTTTCCCCTCCATTTTCTTTTGCCTCTGATATTCAGCATAGATTTATGTCTGCAAACTACTTCTGATTTAGTATTTGTGTCCTGAATGAATCCTCTTCCATCTTAGTGGCTTCCTATTCTCACAGAGTAAACACCGATGGAGCTGGGTGGTTGGGGAGCCCCAGAGCAGAACCCCACAGATCCCCACTGTCCTCACCTGAGATTCAGCAGGTTTCACACATAAATGCTTCTCAGATGGTTTTATGTCTTTGGTTGTGAAAATGACTCTGTCAAAAATTTTCAGGTTTATAGTTGCTTTTAAGGGAGAGGGTTTGCTGATTTCACCATCTATAACCAGAAGTACCTTCTTTCTCAATCTTAAATTATAAAATATGTGAAAGTGAAGTCGCTCAGTCTTGTCTGACTGTTTGCGACCCATGGACTGTAGCCCTCCAAGCCTCTCCGTCCATGGAATTCTCTAGGCAAGAATACTTGAGTGGGTTGCCATAAACAAATGCTGCTTTGAGTTCATTATTATTTGTCCTGAATTGGAAACCAGTGAACAGTTGTTTCTCTGGGGACTAAGGGTAGAGATAGGGACTGGATCTAGTTGTTTTCTCCTCTCTGATTGATTTTGTATAGGTCATTTATAATTTAGGAGTTATATCAAGTTGAGTAATCACTTTCACTCCCCCCTCCACTTTCACTTTTATATTTTATTGCTGTACTTGGGATACTTGACCATGATCATTTTCTATTCTGACAGAAAATTTTGAGCCCAATATTAAATTCTTTTATTTTTTTAAGCTGTATTTAAATGTAGTTCTTTTTTGTTGTTATTGTATTTTGATCTTCTGTAAAAGGATTTAGTATTTCCTTTTTTTAAATAAATGAATATAGTTCTTTTTCATTGTAACTATATTTTAGTCATCTCTTCTCTAGTTTATGATTAGTATATACAGTAACATGGTTTGCAGTTATACTTTTTTCATGAAGACACTTTTGTATTGATGATTAGTGAATACCCTCAAACAATGTCTGATGGGGCAAGGACTGACCTTTTTTGGGGGCCTTCTTTGTCTATCCACAAGGCCTCAAAAATTTTCCAGGAAATAGTTGGCTTGTCTACCTAACTGAATCTTTCGAATGAAACAAAACATTCAGTTTAAGGAAGAGAAATCAGTAAGAATAAGACTAGGGATTAACTCTTGCTCTTATCTTTTTCCATGTCTAGACAATTGTTGAAGTAGGTCCAGGTCCCAAGGATTATAAGCCTGGTTTGTACTTTTAGTGACTGATCTCCACCTCTTTATAGCCTTTGGAGAAGAGAGTAAGAAAGTGAACCAGAATATACCATTTTGGGGGAGAAACAGAGGAGAATTGTTTGAAATAAAGAAATGGGGAATATAGCATGGAAATGAAGTGAGCTATTGAGTATTCTGTGTCCTGTAAGAATACGTTTTTTGTATTGTTTTGTTATCTGGTCTGGTGAGTTTAATCCATCTTAATTTTAATAGATTACTTATAATCTCAACTTCAGTATATGAAATTATAAATTTATTTTACTAAAATCTTTGCTTTCCTCCTTTTTCCCTCTTAGGACATTTGCTACAAGATCCTATTGCACCCACCAACTCAACCTGCCAACACTATGTCTGCAAAAGTTGTAAAGGCAAGAAAATGATGATGAAACCTTCATGTAGCTGGTGCAAAGACTATGAGCAGTTTGAGGAAAACAAGCAGTTAAGCATCCTAGTGAACTGCTACAAAAAACTATGTGAATATATAACACAGACTGCATTGGCACGGGATATAATAGAAGCAGTCGACTGTTCTTCTGATATTTTGGCTTTGCTTAATGATGGATCCTTGTTTGGTGAGGAGACAGAAAAGCCCTCAGATTCATCCTTTACTTTGTGTTTGACACATTCCCCCTTACCTTCAACCTCAGAACCCACAACTGATCCTCAAGCTAGTTTATCTCCAATATCTGAAAGTACCCTCAGCATTGCTATTGGCAGTTCTGTTATCAATGGTTTGCCTACTTACAATGGGCTTTCTATAGATAGATTTGGTATAAATATTCCTTCACCTGAACATTCAAATACGATTGATGTATGTAACACTGTTGACATAAAAACTGAAGATCTATCTGACAGTTTGCCACCTGTCTGTGACACGGTAGCCTCTGACTTATGTTCCACAGGCATTGATATTTGCAGTTTCAGTGAAGATATAAAACCTGGTGACTCTCTGTTACTGAGTGTTGAGGAAGTACTCCGCAGCTTAGAAACTGTTTCAAACACAGAAGTTTGTTGCCCTAATTTGCAGCCCAACTTGGAAGCCACTGTATCCAATGGACCGTTTCTGCAGCTTTCTTCCCAATCTCTTAGCCATAATGTTTTTATGTCCACCAGTCCTGCACTTCATGGGTTATCGTGTACAGCAGCAACTCCGAAGGTAGCAAAACTGAATAGAAAACGATCCAGGTCAGAAAGCGACAGTGAGAAAGTTCAACCACTTCCAATTTCTACCATTATCCGAGGCCCAACATTGGGGGCATCTGCTCCTGTGACAGTGAAACGGGAGAGCAAAATTTCTCTTCAGCCTATAGCAACTGTTCCCAATGGAGGCACGACACCCAAAATCAGCAAAACTGTGCTTTTATCTACTAAAAGCATGAAAAAGAGTCATGAACATGGATCCAAGAAATCTCACTCTAAAACCAAGCCAGGTATTCTTAAAAAAGACAAAACAGTAAAGGAAAAGATTCCCAGTCATCATTTTATGCCAGGAAGTCCTACCAAGACTGTGTATAAAAAGCCCCAGGAAAAGAAAGGGTGTAAATGTGGGCGTGCTACTCAAAATCCAAGTGTTCTTACATGCCGCGGCCAACGCTGCCCTTGCTACTCTAACCGCAAAGCCTGCTTAGATTGTATATGTCGTGGCTGCCAAAACTCCTATATGGCCAATGGGGAGAAGAAGCTGGAGGCATTTGCTGTGCCAGAAAAGGCTTTGGAGCAGACCAGGCTCACTTTGGGCATTAATGTGACTAGCATTGCTGTGCGCAATGCTAGTACCAGCACCAGTGTAATTAATGTCACAGGGTCCCCAGTAACGACGTTTTTAGCTGCCAGTACACATGATGACAAAAGTTTGGATGAAGCTATAGACATGAGATTCGACTGTTAAATCAGTGGGTCTTTAAACCTACCTCTGGTAGGAAAATAGCTACAGTTTTACGGCAGCTATGGTTTTGTTGGTTTAACTTGCCGGAGCTCCTGCATATAGATCACTTGTATCAAGTGTTTTCATTGCTAAGTTATATGTGTTAGTGTCGGGGAAATAGTTTGCAGATAATGGAGGAGTAACCCTACAACTATATGTCCTTAGTTCTTACAGAACCTCATAGTTTGAGAACAAATGCTGATGCAACTGATTTATAAAAAATGAACTTTGGCAAGGAAAATAACATTAACCTCATTGTTTATGGTCATGCTTTGTGCATAATCAAAGTTTATGATTAAATGTAAGGAAGTGGTATCTAGTCAGTCCATAAGGATTGTGCTCTTATTTTGTGGAAGAATAGCCATTAGTTTGTTCAGGAGACTCAGTGCTACATTCAGATGCCATTGATGTTTCTCCTGTTGAAAAGCTGATGTGTCCAGCTCAACCTTTGTACTGACATAATACCATTTCTGATCATGAAAATTGGCTACTGGTGTATGTAGCAGTTTTTAAATCAGCAGTATTATGAAAGAAAATTTGCCCCTCATTAGAATGTTGAAAAAAATCTGTCTTTTAAAAGTGAACAAACTGAAATTCTGTCAGACTGTGGATGTTTAGCCGTTCATGCCACAAAACTCTTCTGAGTTGAATCCCATTTTTAGTTAAGTCTGACTCATTTCTAGGGGAAAAATTCTAAATCTTTCCTTCACTTTGAGCAATGTTTTGATTAGATAAATGAAGTGGAGAAGAGTAGTTTTAATCTGAAGGTAATTGAATTTAGACTATACTATGTGACAGAATTTTAAAAAATTATACAAATGTTTTATTTAGAAATTGGGATTTACTTAAAATAATTTTGGAATAATGCTCCAAAACTTACTTAGATTTATGCATTATACCTGTTGCCACTGGCCACTTCAAAGTGATTTTTTGTTTCCTCTAATAGTTTGCCGCAGACTTTAGTTTGGAGATGCTTTTTCCTTTTTTTTTTTTTAATAGGGTGCTATTCATTGTGGAGACTTCTTTATAGAGGCCTAATAAAAATGCCTTTTTATGAAGCCTGTGCATTTAGGTAGGTTTGAAGCTAGTTGGATTTTCTTTAGAATACTCTTTTGCATGTAAAGCACAAACTATGTTTCAGTTTATATCCTTGTCTTCCCTGTAATTTTTATGGGGGAGATAAGTGAGTCACAAACATTCTGTTGAAGGGAAATCTAGTCAGTTGCTTGAAAGAGCACACACAGCCCAAATAAAACAAGAACTGACTAGGTTGTAAAGAAATGACCTTATGATTTAAAAGAAGAGTTGCTGCTTTGACAGTGCTTATTTAAAGAAAAATACTGCTGGAAAAATTTCAGTTTCTACTACGTTCACCATCTTTTCTGAGATCTGACATACGCTGAAGTTATGTTTTGATTTGGCACACAGCATGTTCAATGATGGTTACTCACCTAGTACAAGACATGGAGAAGAAACCTTTGGACACAGAGCAGATGACACCTCCTTCTGTTTTGTAGTGTATCCTGGTGTCATTTTCTGTGAATGTGGTCAGGTAGAGTTGTTTTTGTTGTTGTTGGGCTTTTTTTTTTTTGTCTTTTTTGGTGGGGTGGGGGTGGGCTAAAGCCATAGGAAGAAAAATGTGATGTATGTGTCCAGTATGTACTATTTTGTTTTTGTTTTGCAAGAAGAGTTGAACTATTTTTGATAACAAGAGTAAATGGTGGAAAATGCTTCTTAGTTGTCTTGTCTTTATTTGCTTTCCAAGTTTTGGAATTTTATTTAATTCCTCTGAGTGTTAGCAGTGTCTTATGAAACATGTATTTGCCTAAAGTTTGTAATAGTTTTACGTTGGACGCAGATGCCCTGCTATATAAACTTGTAAATCTGTTCTTTATTCACTAATGATCACTGCAAAAATGACTAGAAATAATGAGATTGTACACATGGATGATTAGAATATATTTTGCAAATCTCCCAAACTTTCCTAATATTATGATCTTAAATATTCCTTGAATACTTTATTGCTTCCCAAGTTTGATAATCTTAGTTTCGTGTTTTTGATGCATGGGAGGTTGGCAATATAGACAAAGTGAAAATCATTAGTATGTGAGGGCCTTGATTGTTATGTAATATTGCCAATGATGAATTCAGGTTGTTTTTAGCACAAGTTTCTCTTTTTTATGCTGGTATTCTCACTGCCACACTTTTGGAAACCTGTATTACACCTTAAATCTATCAATAAATGTTAGTTTTCTAATTCTATGTTGTAGAATACTGAGGAATTTGGGATAGCATGCTTTGAATGGCCTGTATTATATACATTTGGGGAAGAGTAATTACTGTGCCTTAATTTTTATATTGTTTTTCTTTATATGGTTAATTACTTTTAGGAATGCTGACCAATGGCTAATGATGGACAATTGAGAAATTATTACTGAAGTAACTAGATTTACTCAATAGGGTTTAAAACCACCAAAACAGTAACAGCATTTAATATGACTCATCTTCTTTTTTTTTTTTGATTCCTTGTAATTACCATAAGTGATCCAATAATCTTTCACCTTTGGCAGCAAAAGTTTTACAACTGACAGTTCTAGAACTAATCTTTTTGATTAGTTTCCATAGGTCTACACCTTTAAACGGAGATGCAATACAGCTCTAGGATACAGAATTTCTTCACTGTGTTCTTAGTTTTCTTAAAACAATTTGATGGTGACTAAAGCAAAGTAAAAGTTTCATAACAGATGAAAAATAAAATTTTTCCTGTATTATAGGCAAAAAATATAAAATGTTTTAGAAAATACTAAGTTCACAGTTTAGAACTGGAATCTAAAGTGTGGATGATATTTTTTCTCCCTCTTTGTTAAAAAAAATTTAGGTATCCAAATAACAATTACACATTCTTTAAACAATATATAAGGCTAAGTTCTCCTTTGATCTTGTGAACTTCTCATTCCCAAACCCAAATTCCCATCCCCAGAGGAAATGACTTCTTAGTATGAGGTGTTATCTTTCTGTATCTTTCTTTATAAAGTTTTCCCAGAGGTTCAAAGAGTTACTTTCTTTGAAACTCAAGCTTGTTTATAATGCTACTCTTTTCAAACATAAAAATGAGTTGCAAGTGTCATTAAAACCAAAAGTGTGTATTTGACAACTTTATTTAGTTTTGCAAAAAGGGAAAAACTTTAAATCATGCAGGCTTCTCCACCCAAACACACCATAACATTTCCAAAGTTGAGCAAATGACTTCTCTCATTTGATCAGTCTAGAGTTTTAGAAACACTTTGAACAGTACACAATGACATAGATAAGATGCAGGGAAAATACACATAATTTCATTAGTTTGATTACCTTGGCAGTTAATGTTAAAAGCTCTGAAACACATATCTCATTGACTAGCTTTAAGGTCATACCTTCAATTTAACTTTTATCAAGGAATTTTGGATATTGTAACAACCTGAAATTTCCAGTTGGGCAATAATGATTATATTCTGCATGATCTTTACCAGAAAGTGAAATATATTCTATTTTAGTTCCCTCTGAATTCACATTTCTTATATTTAATACTAAGAGGGGAATACAGTGAAACACATTCTTATTTCTGAAAATGTGTTACTTTGGATGACCTAAATTAAAAGGGCTTAAGTGGAATGATACTGGTAGCTATACTTTTATAATTACAGGCTTTTGAAACCAAATATTGACCAAAATGAAAGCAAGATGACTTCAGTAAGGAGAAACAAGGTAAAGTACAGCCATGTAGTTAAAAAAAACAGAATCAAACGTGTGTTGAAAAACTGAATTTTTGCTGAGCCTTAGAAATAGTTTAGATCATTATGGCTAATAAAACCTATAAACCATATCCGACTTCTAAAAAAATTTACCATTTGAGTATTTTTATCTGAAAAAAATTTGTTTCCTTGTAAAGGCTGGATGGGGTAGATGGTAAATTTTATGTACTACAAAAATACTTTTAATCCTAATTTCCAGTGTGTTTAGATGATTGCATGTAGTATTTCCTAAACATTTAGTCACTTTTAAGGTTTTATTTCTTTGTGAGCTATTAGAAACTTTTTTCTATAATAAATTGAACTTCAGTTCTGATCATGAAGGTAAAATAACAGGAAACTGGGAGGATACTGACAAAAGGATTACTAAGTCTATTAATAACTGTACTGGTTGATGGTGCATTTCCTAGATTCTCCTTTTCTCCACTTTTTGCCAATGTTTGATTATTTCAAAAGTTTGGCCTTCACACCAGCAAGGGAACCAATGTGGGGTGGAAAGAGAACTATTCTGATATTTAGGACTTGTGGTTAAAAAATCCAGGGAAAAACTTTAATGACTTTATACAGAGGTGGATATTAAAAAGTTTCTGGGAGGTTTCTTTTATACTAGCAGATATTTACATCCTTTTTAATAGTTTGTTTTCAATTTGTCTTCAACAATATTGTGAGATTTGACTGCCTTGTGGTTTGCTGAAAAGTACAGTATTCTGTAATAACCACGTCTACTCTCTAGTAAACATGAAGTTGCTTTCTTTTATGGATAGCATCTCTTGTTTTCTCCCATTTTTGTGATAAATACTGAAGTGGATGCAGTATTTTTAATAAGTTATTTTTCAAAATGAAGGAATAATGTTGAGATTGAGGCCTTTACTGTTAGCCTAGTCTAATATTCAGTGATGAATATGTCTAGTAAGAATTTTCATATATAATTATTTAAGCCTTCAAGTAGGCTTTCTGATATGAAGTACAGATGGGACACTAATTTTTAGATTAATAAATCAATAATTCGCTACAAATGTTAAATGAGTTAAAAGGAAACCTTTTCCTCCCAGTTAGGAGTCATATTCTGTACTTGTCCTCAGTTAAATTTTTCTTCAGGTTTTATATAAGATCCACAGTCAGGATGGGGGGAGGGTTTAGAGCTTACTAGCAAGGTTGGAAGGCCCAGTGGTTACAATACCTGAGGATGTAAAGTGACTAGCAGTTTGGCAGGTCATTGTGAAATTACATTAAGTTCAAGATCTTTGAACTCCAGTACACATACAATTAAAAGAAGTCTCTGAGATGTTTTGGCAGTGCTTTTATTACCAGGGCTAATTCAGTTCTGGAGGCCCTGACTGCTTTTTCAAGTTGCAGAATTTCTTGACTCAAGTTTTCTGCAAGTGAAGGTTTCTTCTGGGCTCCATAGGAGCCCTGATGGGCCTCAGGGATACTGGACAAGAGGCAACTTCTGCTTTTGTGCAGAGAGTCGTGCTTGGCACTGTCCCCAAGAGATCCTTGGTACATTCAGGGTGAAGAGTGCTGATTTACAGATGTTGGAAGGTGATGTATATATCATTTGCTTCTGAGGAAAAGCTCTGTAGGAGGTTTGAGGCAAACTGGAGGAGTCTCCCAAATTGGGTATGTGTATCCAGAGCTATTGCTCAAAAACGTTAAAAAGTTCCTAGTGCAGATACACACTTGCAGAAATCAAAGCTTTTAAAATGCAATATGCAAACTAGAGCATCTCTTCTCAAAAAAATTTTTTTTTGAAAAACGTATCTCCCTTTCATGTAGACACTGGCAACTATTCTTCATCCACTGACGGAAGCTTTCCACATTTCTCTGAAAGGCTTGAGGTCACTATTTTATTGCCTTTGTTTATAATTTCAGAGGGAGAGGGAGGCTCTTCTGTTTCATAATCTTCAAAGGAGCTGAAAGAACAAAAATGAGTTACTGATTTTTTAAAAGTTTTAATGTTTGGGTAGAAGTCAGTATAGCAAACTACAGTGAAGATCAGCTAGCAAAAGTACCTGGAGTTGCTAGATGGCAGCTATAAACTGAAACACCCTGGAAGAAACCGTGCCCTGCAACAGAAAACACATTCTCCCTGTTCCTTCAAGCTCAAGTTTATGTTAGAATATGTTGAAATGTGCTGAATCAAGCTTTCCCTAGAGGCTTGGATGGGAATGAAAGCATTATGGATTGAGGGTATGAGGTCTGGAAAGTATGAGCTTTTACATGGATGCTTTCACTTGAAGTGGCTTTGATGCAGAATGGGGAATTTTCTCAACTCTAATTGGTTTATAGCTTCCATGGCTTCTAAGAAATCTGTGTACATAGAGCTGATTAATGCTTACTCCTGGATTTCGTTTCATTCTTTTGCAGAATTCCACAGCATTTTCCCTTTGCTCACCCCTCTTTAGAGTTCCATATCCTCCAGACTAACCCTCCTGGCTACTCCAGGCATGGATGACAAAATATTTTATCTTCTGGGAATGATGGCTGCTTCACCTGTGCAGAAATTTCTGAATATATAATTGTTTTGTCAAAAAGGTACCAATACTAGCTTATGACCAAAAAAAAAAACCAAAAAAACCCCAAAACCAAAACTAGGTTAGGATTACCCAGTAGGTGGCACTTACTGAGGGTAGAGAATGTTACATTTTTGTTAAAGGCATATCTGATGTTTGGAAAACTTTGCTCTGAGTACCCGTTGATGATCCTGTCAGAAATCATTTATAACTGTTGTTTTGCAAAAACTGTCCATACTTAATTTCTGTTTCTCTCAGCCATCTCCTAGAGGCTGCGCTATAACTGGTATATGATGAATAAGGAGGCAATAAAAGTAATTTTGCTTTAATGGAATTGAAGCAGGGTTGATAGAAGATCCTCCATTTCTGGAGGGAAACACTCAAAATCAGACTGAAAGACATTTTCTTCCTCTTTGTGATCTAATTTGCTGTTTGTGAGTGCTCTCTCAATGCAGATCTATGAATGAATTAGAATTAAGTCTGAGCTGAGACTATCCAATAGTCAATAAGTATTTGAGCTTCTGTTGCTAAACATGCTAAACAATGGTGAAAGAGACTGACCAGCCCCTTCCTCACAGAGCTAACAGCCTAATGGAGACCATCTGGAATAGTGGTTAAGTGGTTTAGCTTTAGAGCATGGACTTTGGAGTCAGACTCCAAAGTTGAGTTCTAATCTTAGTTTGGTTACTTAATGCTACTTTGGCCATGTAACTTAACCTCTCTGCCATCACCTTCCTCAACTAATAGTTCCTACCCCATTATATATGGGCTTTCCTGATAGTTCAGTTTGTAAAGAATCCACCTGCAATGCAGGAGACCCCGGTTTGATTCCTGTGTTGGGGAGATCCGCTGGAGAAAGGATAGACTGCCCACTCCAGTATTCTTGGGCTTCCCTTGTGGCTTAGCTGGTAAAGAATTGGCCTGCAGTGTGGGAGACCTGGGTTTGATCCCTGGATTGGGAAGACCCCCTGGAGAAAGGCATGGCAAGCCACTCCAGTATTCTGGCCTGGAGAATTTCATGGACCGAATAGTCCATGGGGTCACAAGGAGTCAGATATGGCTGAGTGACTTTCACTTCACTTCACCCCATTATAATAAGGGTTGAATAGAGATTAGGTGAGAGAGAAAATACCACATTCTAATGGTGGAGCAGTACTGGGGCTTACTGAAGCAGAATGGTGAAACCTAATCCTATACTAGAGGACAGGGTTTTTTTTTTTTTTTAAATAGTATGTGTGTTCCCATTGTACCCTCATGTAGAAATGGAATTTTTAACAACGGATTTGATTCAAGCTAATAGCTAAATGCATTCCAATGCGTTGTGGGTTGGATGTAGTGGAATGTCACCTGCATTTCTTTTGTACTTTCAAGGCACCAAGAACAGTAATATACTTAAAGGCTTTGGAGGAATCTTGGGTCAAGGGAGCTCATTCAGAACCTCTTGTCAGTGTGCTGATGAATCTTTTTACCCTAACTCAGCAGTTCTCAGTTGGGGTTGGTTCCCCCCACCTTGGGGGTCATTTGGTGATGTCTGGAGACATATTTGTCATTAACTGGGTAGGTTCCATTGGCATCTAGTGGATAGAGACCAGGGATGTTGCCTAACATCCTACAATAGAATCACCCAGCTTAAAATATCAGTGTTATAGAGAAATTTGCTCTAACTTGCCCTTGTAATGGCAGTGCATCCCAGCGTTCTGGACTAAGCTCTTCTCGCTTTGTACTTCCCTGAGCAATCAGTTTGTCTTATGGCTTGTGGCTTCTAAATGTACATGTCCAGCCTCAGGCTCTTTCTAAGCCGAAGACTGCCATGTAGCCACCTATCTAGTATGTGGCTCTTCCCATGTGGTAGTGTATACAAATCGGGACTCATCCTATGTACAACCCTGGTTTTCCCTATTGTAGCAAACAGTACCATGATCTACCCACTCAAAGCCATAAATCTCATTACTTCAAGTTCCTCTTCCCTCCCCTCTTCAAATCCAGTGACTTGCCTATGACTTTCAATAATACCACATGGATACAGTCTTGGTTCGTCCTCTGCATTGCCACTAATTGAGTAAAGGATATTACACTTTCTTGCTTGGATTACTGCAGTAGTTTTCTAACAATTGGTCTTCCTGTTTTTGCTCACATACCCTTTGCTCTTGCCATACCAGACTGTTTACAGTGTCAGAATAGGTCTTGGGACCTAATGCCACAATAGATGTTTTTCAGGGGCCTGCAGTGCTCTTCCTCCTTGGTTACCTTGTGCTCATATTTTAATCTGAGATATCATTTAAAAGGTTCTTGATTTCCAGTGCCTGAGCTTCCACCATTTCTTATTTAGATGTCTGTAATTGCTTCCTTATTTGTCTCCTTGCCTCTGTTCTTGGACCTGTCCAACCTAGAGGAGTACTACCTTGCTTAACTTTTTTTCAATAGCTCCCCCAGGCCCTGCATGATCTGACCTTTGCTAATCTTTCCAGCTATGATTCCCTCTGTTTCTCACTATACTCTAGCTATACTGGCTTTTTAAAAAGCCCTCAGCACCATTTTCTGCCTCCAGCCATTGCACACATTTACCCCTCTGCCTAGAATATTTCTCCTCCCTGCTTTTTGCATAACTTTGCTTCTCAATTTTTAGGTTCTCATCACCTTAGGAAATTCTTCCCTCAGCTCCCTAAGTTGCAACCCTCTCTCTTACTGGTTTACCCTGTTTATTTTTCATAATTATATAATTAAATGCATCATGCCCACTCAAATGTGAAATGTCCATTTTGTAACGCACTAATTTCCTTGGGTTATAGTATAGTGACTGACAGTAGCTGCTTAAAATGTGCTGTTGAATGAAAAATAATGTCTTAGTGCTCTTTAATATGTTGAGTTGTTGAGGAAGGCTGGAGTTAGTAAAATGGTGAGGATTCAGAAGTCATCTTGGTCACCAAAGTCTTTATCTTGCTCTCCAGGAATTCCTGAGGGAGAAAGAATGTTTACTGATTGTCTTCTAAATGACCACTTCCAGGCTTACTTGCAAGTCACTGGAATTCCTCTGGGCTCAAATGAAATTATTTTATGATGTATTCCCTGTTCATTTAATTGGCCATTTTAAGTTGAGTAGAGGGGTCCGAGGATTAAAGAACTCATAGGGTTCACAAACAGTTCACAAAGAAACCCTAGGTATCAAATTGAACACAGATTCTTTAATTGAGTAGTAACAGTATTGTTAGCATAAGGGAAAATAATGGTTCATGTATTTGAACTCATAGGGTTCACAAACAGTTCACAAAGAAACCCTAGGTATCAAATTGAGCACAGATTCTTTAATTGAGTAGTAACAGTATTGTTAGCATGAAGGAAAATTATGGTTCATGTATTTTTTTTTTAATTTTATTTTGTATTGGGGTGTAGCCGATTATTGATGCTTTTGAATTGTGTTGGAGAAGACTTTTTGAGTCCCTTGGACTGCAAGGAGATCAATCCTAAAGGAAATCAGTCCTGAATATCCACTGGAAGAACTGATGCTGAAACTGAAACTCCAATACTTTGGCCACCTGATGCAAAGAACTGACTCATTTGAAAGGACCCTGATGCTGGGAAAGATTGAAGGCGGGAGGAGAAGGGGATGACAGAGGATAAGATGGTTGGATGGCATCACTGACTCGATGGACATGAGTTTGAGTAAGCTCCAGGAGTTGGTGATGGACAGGGAAGCCTGGTGTGCTGTAGTCCATGGGGTCGCAAAGAGTCGCACATGACAGAGCAACTGAACTGACAGCCGATTAATAATGTTGTGACAGTTTCAGGTGAACACAGGAGAAACTCAGCTATACATATGTGTATATCTATTCTCCCCCCAAACCCCCTCATCCATGATGCCACATAACACTGAGCAGACTTCTGTATACAACAGGTCCTTGTTGGTTATACATTTTAAACATTGTGGTGTTTACAGGTTCATGTATTTTTGCTAGCAGTATGGTAGCCTTTAGAAACCCGAGTCCTTATGTATCCCCTTTTAGAAACTGTGTCCCTAAGTAAGTTTCCCATTTCAGATGAGCAATTTCTGGGCAAATGTATTAAGGCTAGTTCTGCAGATTCCTGGGATGGAAGTATAATAGCTGGAATGAACAGAAATAATGACTAGCACATATGTGGTCTGACAAAGGATTTGTATGCAGTTTTAGGATGTTGTCTGGGAGTTATGGTTTGATTCCAGTTTGGGGATTTTGATTTTATAGGGGCAAAGGGATAGAATATTCAATTCAGGGCTTGTCTGAGGAAATCTAAGATACATGGTAGCTATAAGCATAGAATAAAATGTTAACTCTTTGTCAGGTATTTATATCAATACTATGTGGCAGGTGTTTTATAGTCCTCTTAATTTGAAGTCTATATTGCTGTAGAAATAGGAGTAGATGAATTTTACCCTTATACTTTTAAGAACAGATATCCTAAGATATCCCTGGTGGCTCAGACGGTAAAGCGTCTGCCTGCAGTGCGGGAGACCTGGGTTTGATCCCTGGGTTGGGAAGATCCCCTGGAGAAGGGAACGGCTAACCACTCCAGTATTCTTGCCTGGAGAATCCCATGGACGGAGGAGCCTGATAAGCTATAGTCCACGGGGTTGTAAAGAGTCAGGCGACTTCACTCACTGATCCTAAGCCATTTACATAAAATGAATTACCGGAAATACTTTAGAAGTTGGATATTTGGTTCAAAGAATTTCCTTATTGACCCATTCAATCACTAGAAATTCTTTTGCTTCAAATTTCTTAAAATTTCCTAATATGTACCATTTACTTTTCTACCTTAGAAAGTTGATCCTATTTATTTTTTGATGACTGAGGATCTCTTGCAGTTCCAGGTCATGAGCCATCAGTAATTCTTATTTTGGCTGTAAATATTATAAACATTTTGGATTAAATATATTCTAATTTTGAACAAAGGAAGGGACAGAGTTCAGTTCATTTTTATTACCAGCCACAGTGCCTGGCATAAATTAGATACCAGTTGCATATCTACTGAAATAAAATTTATTTAATTTAAAAATTCTCTGGTCTTCTGACTAACCTTCTACAGTGTTATTTTCCAGTGCTAATTGAACTAAAGGTACGTCTCATATAAATAGTAATTCAATATATGTTTATATTTAACATAAAGGAGAAATTCACCTTTAAAAATATCCAGTGGAAAATAATTCTAAATTATCTGAATGTCTGAAGGTAGGGAATATGGATGTGTTATTGCTTGAGAGAATACTCTGAAGCATTAAAAGTCATGTTTTTGAACACACTAGTAACATTAAGCATCAAAAAGAAATACACCAAAGTATATATAATGGTTATCTCTGGATGACTGAACAGAGGATGATTTTAATCTTTTTATATTTTTCAATTTTTCTTCAGCAAAGCCTGTCTTTCTCTACTAATCAGATAAAGACTCAGAAAATTGTGTTTAATCTAGGTTAATCAAATGTAAAGCTGTTGGTGAAATACCAGAATATCCTATAAGAACATATTTTTAAGCTAATGTAAAAGACTCTTAACTAAAAATCTGAAGTAATCAAGTTTTTGTCAGATTGGTAGAGAAGTTTGTTTCTCATTATTACAGGTCCCAGTTTCTCAAGATAGCAACATGGAGGACCCTTTAGCCTACTTTTCACAATTCTGGTGGCATTTTAAACTTTATTGCAAAAACCGTAAGAAAGTTAATTATAAATTAACTGGGTGTCATAACTCGCTGTCTTCATGTGTGTGACGTGTTTAGTTGACCATAACTCGCTGTCTTCATGTGTGTGGCGTGTTTAGTTGACGGTAACTCGCTGTCTTCATGTGTGTGGTGTGTTTAGTTGACCAGAGGTATGTAACTGTTACGTGTTTCTGGCTTCCCCTATGACCTTGGCTGAATTTATACAAATGCTGCTGTATGCTGTTTTCATGCTGTATGGTAGATGGGGTAATTCACAATGTTTGCAGATTAATACCTAAGGAGACCCTTGGCCCTCCTTCACCTCACTAAAATATGGGGTCATACTGCATTTCTCATTTTTTCATTACTAGGTTGCTTACTGAAGGTATTACCCAAGCAACAGCCTTGAGTCGGGGTACAGGCACTTGGCCCAGAGGTGGCCTGTGATGTGAACTGGTAAAGCAGATAGAGAATTTCAAATTGTTTCTGGAAGGTCAAGTTGTCTAGGCTTCTGCAGTTATCCTCGTAGTGAAGGTGGCTGCCAGATTAGTGCTACCTTCTGTGCCACTCAGTAAACATTTGCTGAGGCTCACCTACTTCCCAAAGAGTTTGCCCAGTACTGGGGCTACAGGATGAATGAAACAGGTGCTCTGCCTTAAAGGAGCCTGTGTTCCAGTGGAAACACAAACAGGTGCATTTCCCCCAGCATTTATATGCCAGATACCGTTAGAAATCTCTGATTCTCATGCAACAGATGTTTAATGTGTGTCAACTGTGTGCCATGTTCTGGGAATGAAGGGGAAAGAGGCAGGCAGTGGAATGCTAGTGTACTGCTGCTGCTAAGTCGCTTCAGTCGTGTCCGACTCCGTGCGACCCCATAGATGGCAGCCCACCAGGCTCCCCCGTCCCTGGGATTCTCCAGGCAAGAACACTGGAGTGTGTTGCCACTTCCTTCTCCACGCTAATGTACTACCTGACTGAATTCTAGTTCAGAGAGGTTATGTAATGTGGCCACAATCACAGAAGTGGTAATAATAATTATTGTTTAGTTGCTCAGTCGTGTTGGACTCTCTTGAGATCCCACGGACTGTAGCCTGCCAGGCTCCTATGTCCATGGGATTTTCCAGGCAAGAATACTGAAGTGGTTGGCATTTCCTTCTCCCACCCAGGGATGGAACCCGTGTCTCCTGCACTGCAGACATTCTTTACTGTGGAGCCACTGGTGAAATCATGGTACTAATAATAGCCACTGTTTATTGATTACACGTTTCCTCAGTGGTTAAGAATCTGCCTGCGATGCTGGAGACTTGCAGATGTCGATTTGATCCCTGGGAGTAGAAGATACCCTGGAGAAGAAAATGGCAATCGACTCCATATTCTTACCTGAGAAATCCCATAGACAGAGGAGCCTGGTGAGCTACTGTCCATGGGGTCGCAAACAAGAGGGACATAACTGAGAGACTAAATAACAACAACAAAATTGATTACATAAGCACTGTGCCTAAGAACATAATATATTATGTATGTTGTCTTATTTAAAACAGTCTGGTGTGGCAGGTGGTATCCTCATTGTAGGGATATGCTGAGGCTTAGATGACTAGTAAGTGACAGCAAGGTTTTGAATTTAACTAAATTTGCCTAACTCCAAATTCTGTGGTTTTAAGCATAATGTTATATAATATATCTTCCTCTTCAGGGATTAGTAGTGATAGCTACTCTTTGTCAGGTATTTATATCAATACTATGTGGCAGGTGTTTATAGAAATAATTTATCTTTGATTCTCACAATCACCTTGGAAGGTAGTTGAAACTGAGCTGCAAGGAGTCAGATAACCTGCCCAGCTGGTGAGTAAGAAGGCAGAATCAGATCTGTCTGGCTCTTTCCATGGTACTACCATTCTTCCTCCCTTTCTAATAGTTGATTCTGGTAATTTCTGTTTGACGAACTCACCCTGACTTATTTATAATTCCTTTTGAGATGAAGCCCAACATACCCTTGGAATTCTGGATCTGGCCTTGCTTTTGAACTACGTCAGTCAGTTATTAACAACTGTAAACAGGCCTTTTCTTGTGACATTCCAGTGCTCACTCTACAGGCTGCAGCTATTAAGGCTTCTCCTCTACCCCTGAGACCTCATCACCCACATGGGCTCTGCGCAGGCCTTATCTCCCATAACATGAGAAGAGGGGTGTCCAGCAGAAGCCTCTCACATGCACCGGTCGAATTTCACTACAGCTGGTCTCTGCATCTCCTCTCGTGACCCCTCCTCACCTGTGTTTCTGTCCGCATCCCTTTTTCTCCTCTGTCTCCCCTCCGCACATACACTGGGACCTTCTTTGAGGACTACCACAGCTCAAAAATTTTTACTTGACACACAATAATTCTCTTTAGCTGCCATCATTTTCTTGTCTCTTTAGACTAATAAACTTCTAAGTGTTTAGATATGCTGTCTCTTCTCCTTTCTCTAAAGCAGGTTACAAAACAGTATGTTATATTGAATTCCATTTTTGTAAAACAAATTACTTATCAATATTTGCAAAGAAGTATCTAGAAGCATACTCCTAAATGATGTCAGGCTATCTCTGGGTGGTCGATTTTAGGTGAAGATTTTTATCTTTATTTCTACTCTTCTGTAGTCAATACATATTACCTACGTAAGCAGATAAAGGAGAAAAATAACTTTTCCTATTTATTAAAATAGTACATGTTCATTATATAAACATAAATTATAAAACAGAATAAAAAGCCAAATTACTTGCAATTCTATAGCTCAGAGTTAATCACTGTTAATATTTTGGAGTCTTACCATTTAGCTCATGTATATATAGATATACATTTGTAATACTGGGATTATATCACAATTTTGTAAACTTGATTTCTCCGTGTTATGTTTTTGTGCAACACGTAGTTTAGATGTCTGCATAATATGACATAGATATTAATACCATGACTTATTTAACTATTATTGTACATTTGTGTTGTTTTTAATTTTACAATTTAGTTAGAAGAGTTCTATCTAAACTTCTGATTATATTTACAGTAGATACCCAGGATTGGGAGTTAAAGGTATGAATTCAGGCTTCTGCAGCATATTGTCAAATTAATTTCCAGGGAGGTTGGGCCAGTTTGCCTCTACCAGCAATGTCTGTTAACTACAGTGTGTTGCTTCTGTGAGAGAGCAGTAACGACACTGTAATTGGATCTGCCTGTTTCTCCTGCTAAGGCAGGGGTCCTGCACTCATCAATATCCAATAATGCTTAGTGTATAGAAGGAATGCAAACACTTATTGAATTAATATTGTCTTTTAAAAAATTCCTGCCAGTTAATCTCAACTTTTTTCGGTGCTTGCTTTTTACAAAAATTTTCAGTTTAATTTACATATCACAGAATTCACTCAATCTTAAGTGGAACTCACTGCAGTATTCTTGCCTGGATAATCCCATGGACAGAGAAGCCTGGCAGGCTACAGTCCATGGGGTCGCAAAAAGTTGGACATGACTGAAGTGACTGAGGACACAGTAAATTTTTCCAATTGTGCAATCATTAACACAATTTAAATTTAGAATACTTTAATCTCTCCATCTGCCCCTCCTCTCCCTGTGCTTGTTTGTATTCATTTTCTACTTCTACTTTATACTTTTCTAGAAATTTCGTATGGAATTATGTAGTCTTTGGTGTCTGGCTTCTTTCAGGTAAAATAGTTTATTTATTTATTTATCTCTGTTGCTGCATGTATTAATAGTTCTTTTGTTTACTGAGGTATAACTGACAGAATAAATTGCTTATATATAAAGTGTATGATTAATAAGTTCTGACTTTTGTATATACCTATAAAACCTCATATCGAGATCATGAAAATATCCATCCCTCCCATGAAAGTTTCCTCCTGCCCCTTTATAATTACTTTTGCCTTACCAAGGTAACTACTGATTTGTCATTATAGATTAGAATGCATTTTCTAGAATTTTCCATAAATGGAATCATACAAGATTGGAATATATTATTGTCTAGCTTCTTCCACTTCACTTGCAATTCATCCATGTTGTGTTAGTCAATAGTTCATTCTTTCTATTGCTGAAGAGCATTCCATTATATGGATATACTGTATTTTGCTTATTAATTTACCAGTTTAGTGGATATCTGGATTATTTTCAGTTTGGGGCTACTATGAATAGTGCAGCTATAAACATTCATGTAAAAGTCTTTGGGTGAACATTTTTTTTGGGTAGATTCCTAGGAGCGGAATTGCTGATTCATATGACAAATGTTTGTTTAACTTTTTAAGAAATTGCCAAACATTTCCAAAGAGGCTACATAATTTTACATACACATCAATCCAATATATGAGGGTTCTAGCTTCTTCACATCATTGCCAATTGGTGGTTTCAGCTGTTCTAGTGGCTGTGTATGTATCTCATTGTGGTTTTAATTTACATTTTCCTAATGACTAGTGATATAGACCATCTTTTCATGTATCTATTTGCTGTTAGAACCTCTAATTTAGTTATTGTTTAACCAAATTTTTGTCCATTTAAAAAATTAGGTTGCCTTTTTTATTAGTGAGTTGTACGTTCTTTATATATTCTGGATGGAGTCCTTAACAGGATGTTTTGGAAATATTTCCCCCCAGTGTGTCTTTTTCATTTTCTTAATGGTGTCTTTGAAGAGCAATACTTTTTAATTTTGAAAGAAGTCGAATGTATCAATATTTTATTGCTCTTGCATAACTCAGGGTCACAAAGATTTTCTCCTGTGTATTATTCTAAAAACTTTAGGTTTTCAACTCTTACATTTATTGAGATTATTATTATTATTTTGGCTGCACTACGCAGCTCGAAGGATCTCAGTACTTTGACCAAGGATTGAACCTAGGCCATGGCAGTGAAAGCATCAAATCCTAACCACTAGACAACCAGGGAACTTGAGATACTTATTTTTGTATATGGTGTGAGATATGGAATGAGGTTTTCTTTTTTTTTTTTTTTTTGCAGAAGGACATCCAATTATTTCAGGTTCATTTCTGAAAAGACTACCCTTTCTCCTTTGGTTGAAAATTAATTGGTTGTATGTATGAGCATCTATTTCTAGAGTGTTTCATTGGTTGTGTATACTTACCAATTCTGGGACTTCCCTCATGGCTTAGATGGTAAAGAAACTGCCTGCAGTACAGGAGACCAAGGTTTGATCCCTGGGTTGGGAAGATCCCCTGGAGAAGGGAATGGCTATAGACTCCAGTATTCTTGCCTGGAGAATTCCATAGAGGAACCTGGTGGGCTACAGTCTTTGGAGGTTACAAAGAATTGAACGTGACTGAAGGACTAACACACATATACTTATCAATTCTACAGTGCCTTGATGGTTGTTTGCTTTCTAATAAGTTTTGAAATCAGGTAGCCTAAGTCCTTCAACTTTGTTCTTTTAAAAAAGTGTTTGGCTATTCTAGGTATTTTGCATTTCCATATAAATTTTAGGATCAGTTTGCCAGTTTTAACGAAAGCCTGTAGGGATTTTGATAGGGAATGGATTAAATCTTTAGATCAATTTGAGGAGAACTGACATTTTAAAAATACTGAGCTTTCTAACTCTATTATTATAATATTATTTGGATCTTCCTTAATTTTTCTCAACACAACTTTGCAGCTTTCAGTATGCAAGTGTGTTCTTTTGTTATATTTGTGTGTTCTTTTGTTACATTTATTATATAAAAGTGTGTTCTTTTATTATATTTATTCCTAAGTATTTTTCTTTTTGATGCTGTTGTGAATAATTATTATTTTTTTGAATTTCTCTATTAGATTGTTCATTAGTAGTACATGGAAATACAACTGACTTTTATATTCTGATTTTGTATTCTGAAGAAAAATCGAAGTGTTAGTTGCTTTGTCGTGTCCGACTCTTTGCGACCTCATGGACTGTAGCCCACCAGGCTCCTCTGTCCATGGAATTCTCCAGGCAAGAATACTGGGATTGGTTGCATTCCCATCTCCAGGGGATCTTCCCGACCCAGGGATCAAACCCATGTCTCCCACCTTTCAGGCAAGTTCTTTACCATCTGAGCTACCAGGAAAGCTGAGACCTTGCTAACGAATTTATTAGTTCTGGTAGCCTTTATGCAGATTTCTTCATATTTTCTACTTAAAGTATATATAACCTAGGGATAGATTACTTCTTTCTTTCCAGTCTGAATACTTTTAATGTTTTTTTTTCCCTAATGCATAGGATAGGACCCTCAGTTAACAATATTGATTAGAAATGGGGAGGAACAGAAGCATATTTGCCTTGCTCTGGATCTTAATGGGAAGGCATTCGGTTTTTCACCATAAGTATAATGTAATAATGTAATTATAGATGTCTTCTGTCAGGTTAAGAAAGTTCCTTTCTATCCTTACTTGGGTAAGAGATATTTTGAATGGATGTTGGATTTTGTCAAATAGCTTTTTTGTGTCTATGGAAATGATCATGTGCTTTTTGTCCTGTGTTGTATTAATGTGGTTTATTATATCAGTAGATTTTCAGATGTTAAGATGGCCTTCCATTCCTGGAGTAAACCTACTTATAGTGTATAATCTTTTTTATATGTTGCTGGATTTGATATTTTTAGTATTTTGTAAGAAGTTTTATATTGATTTCATAAGGGATATTGGTATCTTTGTCTGGCTTTGGTATCAGGGTAATACCAGCTTTCTAAAATTAGTTTTGAAGTGTTCCCTCCTACTAATATTTTCTAAAAATATTAATGAAAGATTGGTATTATTTTTTTCCCTTAAATATATGACAGAAATTGCCCCTGGAACCATTTGGACCTAGACTTTTCTTTTAGGGAGAACTTAATAACTTATTTAGTGTCTTGATATGGCCTATCCTGATTCTCCATTTTTTCTCGAGCTGTTTTCTTTTTTTAATAGATATAATTAAATTTATTTGAGTTGATTTTGATAATTTGAGTTTTTAGATGATTTTGTCCCATGTCATTTAAGATGTGAAACTTACTGAGATAAAGCTGTTCATAATACTCCTTTATGAGTATATTCTATAGTATCTATAGTGATGTTTCCTCCTTTATCCTGATTTTAATTTATTCCTTTCTCTCTTTTTCTAAAGCTTTCTCTCTATTTTAAAATATTTTCAAAGAACCAACTTTTGATTTCATGAATTCTTTCATAGTATTTTCCTATTTTCTATTTCATGGATTTCTACTCTGATCTTTATTATATCCTTCTTCCTACTTATATTGGGTCTGACTGGTTCTTACTTGCTAGCTTAAGATGGAAGCTTATCTTACTGATGTTAGAACTTTCTGGGTTATAAATATTCCTCTAAGCACTGTTTTAATTGCACCCCACACATGGATTTTCATATCATGTTTTATTTTCATTTGTTTCAAGACAACATCAAATTTCCCTGCAGTGTCTCCTTTGACCCATGTATCTTTAGAAATGTGTTATTTAATCTCTAAACATTTTGGAGTTACTAGATCTCCTTCTGTTATTAATCTGTAATTTTATCCTATTTTGATCAGACTACATACTTTACTTGAATTTACTGAATCTTTTTTTTTCACCTAACATATGGTCTTTCCTGAAGAAGTGCATTTGAGAGAAATGTATATTTTGCTATTGTTTCATAGAGTATATATGCTGGTTAGATCAAATACAGTGACTGTGTTGTTCAAGTCTTCTGTGTCTTTAGTGATTGTCTCTACTCGCATCAACTACTACTGTAAGAGAAGAGTTGAAATCTTCAACCATGAACTGTTGAACTGTTTGACAATTTTTGTTTTATGTATTTTGAGACTGTTGTTAGGTAAAAATAACATTTTAAATAGTTATATCTGGCCACTACATTTTACCTGTTGATGAAGTGGGAATATTCATTGTTATTTCCTGGTGAAATTTCTATCTTTTAATGTTTTAGAACTGGTTAACAGTCATGTTCTTAACTATTGATTCTATTATTGATCATATGATTCAACCCTATGCCTTTTGACTGTGATACAGAATTTGTCACTTTTAAAAAATACTCATATCTATAAATAATTCCCTTATAAATTTCTCCCATCATTTTTTTGCTTTTAAAGTCTTTATTTACATGCAGGTATTAGCTTAATATGTACTTTTTTCAGTCTGCAGAGAGCCAACATTTTACTGACTAGACTTTTCTTGACACAGTATCATATACTATATTGGTTTGCATAAATCTTCAGTTTTGGCATGGATCCTATAAGGAGTTTAATTACCGTAGCTTTGGATTATGCATCCCCTGTGCCCTACCATACCTTTGATTCTTTTCAGAACCCACTTCAGTTCTTTTGTATTTATTGTTCAATATGAGTTTCAGAATTAGTTGATCAAGTTCTATAACATATTTGGGGGGATTATATACAATTTTAACATGGAGAATGACCTTTGTAATTTTTAGTGAAATTTTATATTTTCGTCATATATATTTTCAAGTCACTTTTTTGGTTGCTATCACAAATAGGATTTTCTCCCTATTATATTTTTAGCTAGTTATTTCTGGGGTATGGGATTAATACTCTTTACCCATTAAGAAGGTGTTCTTTTTAAGTTTGGTTAGTTTCATTTTTTCCAAATTAGAAAATATATTTTATCACATGCCTTCAAAGAATCAGTCTATATTTTCTTTTCTTTCTCCTTTAGTCTGTTAATGACAGACTTTGTAAAGCTGAACCACTTGCAATCTTGGGATAAAATCAACTTACTTATGATGTATTCATTTGATGTATTCTTTTATATATGTTGGTAGATTTGACAAGTTAATCTGTATTTCAGTTTTAATATCTGTAAAATGGGGTAAAGCATCTACAAGATATGAGTTTTGCGATTAAAATGAATTAAAATATTCAGAATAGTGCTTGGCACAGTATACTTTCTGGTTGTGTATGTATAAATTAATAGATTTATTTTTTGTTTGAAATACAGTTAACTTCTTTTCATGTACTTTATTTGGGTCTATTTTGTCATCCTTTTTCATGCCTATTGAGATGACAGCCTAATTTGTTTCTTTCTACAGATTACAACTTTTTCTGTGTTTATATCCCACATATTTTAATAAATATAATGCTTTTATTGCCTGATTCTAAAAAAACCTGTAATTGGTTTTTTGATCTTCTCTGTAGCTTAATGGTTATTTTAAGATATTTAATTTTTCAAAAAAATTTTTTTAACTTTCCAGATACGTGCGTTTTTGTTGTTGTTGCTAATTTCATAAGTAAAAAATATGGCCTATATGTTAGTAGTTTTTTAAAATGTGATATCCTTCATGCCTTACTAAACAGGCACTGTATTGTGATGGTTCCATATTTGTTGGGTACCAGATCTTTTTTTGAGTACCTCTATCATGGGGTCACAAAGAGTTGGACACGACTGAGTGACTGAACTGATGAATGTTTACTAATTCTATATTACGAATTTTTTGTCCTATTTGATTTGTTGGGTTTTATATGACTATGGGATTGTCAATTTTTCTTTTGTATTTCTATCAGATTTGCTTTTTGTATTGCATAAAGTTGGTGACTTATTTTCACGGCCAACTGCTGAAATACTGATGTTTCTTTTAAAGCTTTCAATTCTATTTGTCTCATAAACATTATTATACCTGATTTCCTCTTATTTACTATTTATTTGACTGTTGCCTCTGTGTTAGGTATGAATCTAAAGAATAGTGTACAGTTGGATTTTTAATCCCTTCTGAGTTTTGTGATTCATACTATATCTGGACTTATTTTGTCTATTTATTTTGTACTGTCTTTGTCTTTTTGTCTCCTTTTTACTGTAGTGAATATCTGCTATTCCTTTACCAGCACGGCATTTCCCCTTTTTTGACCTTATATTCAAATTTCCCAAATTTTCCTTGAGAAAACACATGGTTTGGATGAACTTGAACTTCTGTCCAAGCTAATTTCTAGGTCTGACCCTTCTAGAGCTGGTTCAGGGACTAGACCCAAAATAAGCCAGTTACAGCCAAACAAGTCCTGGGCTTTTGTAGAATCTGGTGGGAAAGGGACTTGCTCTTTTATTTGAATGTAAAGCTATCATTTTGCCACCACATACTAAAACCTTGCTGAAGAGTGAAAGAATGAAAGAAAAGCATTACCTAAGAGATTAAAGAGCTATAATCTAAGTCTCTGAAGTCAGTATTAGACCTAGACTTTTCAGTTATTTAAGCCCACAATTTCCTTTTTGCTAAGGCTTTGCTTTTTCCTTTATGCCAATGTGAGTTAAAGTCACTTCTTACCAAAAGAATACTGGTTAAACACACTTGTCTTTTAGTAGACTGAGTTTTCTATATGCAGATTTTTTTTCCCCTCAGTTAATAGTCTACTGTCTTTTTCTGAAAATGATTGGAAAGTTTTCCATTTAATATTTACTTTTAGTGATTTTCCTTAAAAAATTTAACAGACATTTTAACTCCAGTTATTAGAAAAATATAAATTTATCAGTGTTTGTATTCTCCACTTTAATAAAGATTCACCCTGACCTTCTTTTACTATCTGTTAATGGTGTCTATAATAAATACTTACCCAATTCTAAGGATAAATTTTGCTAACTTTATTGTTTCTTATATCCCACTATTCCTCTAGGATATATTTACCTTGTTGCTGAAGAAAACCCTTTAATATTTCTTTCAAAGATTGTCTGTGGGTGGTAAACATTTTTGCACCTCTTGATGTCTAAAAATGTCTTCATCTGTCCTTTACATTTAAGTAGGAACAGAATTCAAGGTTCAAAGTTATTAAAAAAAAAAAAAAAAAAAAGCTGTTTCTTTTTGTGTTTATATTGTGGTTTTTTTTTTTCTCTCTAGTAGCTTTTCAGTTCTATCTTTTTATGTTCTGAGATTTCACTCTAGTAGAGGAATTGGGAAACTGCAATCTGTGTTCCAGATCTGTCTCACCACCTGTTTTGGTATAATAGCCCATGAATTGTTTTACCTTTTTAAATTAAAAAAAAATTGAAGACTACTTCATGATGTTAAAATGATCTGAACTTAAGTATCTCAGTGTCTGTTAAAATTTTATTGGAACACAGCCACAGTCATTTGCTTACATATTAGGGCTACTTTCACGCCACAGTGGCAGAGCCAAGTAATTGTGACAGAGATTGCAAAGCCTAAAATATTTATTACCTGGCCAGAAAAAGTTAGCTGACTTCTGTTTCTGTTTATATTTTTATTTGTTTTAATAGCTAAAATTCTGGGAATTATCTGGCTATTATTTCTACTGGTTTCTACAAGAATTTCTTACTCTCGTATTACAATCAATATTATAGATAAAAAATTTTCAGATGTGTCCATTCTGTTATCACATCACCCAATGATTGTGTTTTCTTTCATTTAAAATTTTATCTATCTAAAAATAGACAGACTTCTCCGGTGGTCTAGTAGTTGAGACTCTGTGCTTCCACTGCAGGGAGCATGAGTTTGATCCCTGGTTGGGGAACTAAGATCCTGTATGCCACACAGTGGAGCCAAAAAAAACAAACAGTAAATATACCCATCTTGATGTCTTATTCTGGCTGCTGTAGTGAGTCCGGGGTTAAAGTTCTTCATTTGCTGAGTATTTTGTTGGTTGATATTTGTCTGTTTTACCATGTACTGTTGCCCCTGCATGGGTTGCTCAGGAGAGAGCAGTGTGGACCTACTGTTACTTTAAATGAGAATAGGGGGAAGGGCGGGCCATGCATGTCTGAGGTTATTGATGCTTCTCCTGGCAATCTTGATTCCAGCTTGTGCTTCATCCAGCCTGGGATTTTACATGATGTACTCTGCATATAAGTTAAATAAACAGGGTGACAGTATACAGCCTTGATGTACTTTTCAGATGTGTCCAGGAGAAATATCAATAACCTCAGATATGCAGATGACACCACCCTTATGGCAGAAAACCAAGAGGAACTAAAGAGTCTCTTGATTAAAGTGAAAGAGGAGAGTGAAAAAGTTGGCTTAAAACTCAACATTCAAAAAATGAAGATCATGGCATCTGGTCCCATCAATTCAGTTCAGTTCAGTCGCGTCCGGCTCTGCGACCCCATGAATTGCAGCACACCAGGCCTCCCTGTTCATCACCATCTCTCAGAGTTCACTCAGACTCATGTCCATCGAGTCCGTGATGCCATCCAGCCATCTCATCCTCGGTCGTCCCCTTCTCCTCCTGCCCCCAATCCCTCCCAGCATCAGAGTCTTTTCCAATGAGTCAACTCTTTGCATGAGGTGGCCAAAGTACTGGAGTTTCAGCTTTAGCATCAGCCTAAAACTGAGCCTAGGGCAGACAGATGACTGCTAGAGAAACATATGTGCATATCACGTGAAAGACAAAATTCCGGGGTGTGACATGGGAGTTGAATTTAGCGATTATCACTGAGTCATCGTGCGGAAACACAGAAATAGCAAAGGGACCAGGCTCCACTCCAAAAAGGAGCCCAGGAATAAGGTGAGGTGGAAGTCACAAACACACACGGGTGTAAACACACCACATGGGTGTGGACACACAAATGAGTTCAAAATCATACATTTCCTCCATGTTCAGCCCTCTCCCAAGAGTGAAGTGAAACACGTTTGGGGAATAATTTGATAAGAATGGACTTTCTTTTCTGGAAGAGTTTACCTCTCAGGTCCTACCTAAACAGATTCAGAGTAACAGCTACACTGATTAAAAAATATCTTTACTTGGCTCATACTGATTTTGGTTTTATTACAAGAGCATTTTCCTCTGAGTTTAAATCTTAACCCAAACTTACTTTTGATCATTGATGGGACTGTCACATTTTCAATCCGTGTAGGATGCAAAAGAATAGCCTTTGTTGCCAGGTTCACATATGCAGCTAAATAAGGAAGAAATTCTACTAGCTCCTTCAGGATATCACTTTCCATGTTCTTGACTATGTCTAGTTTTCTATCATAATTTCTTAGATATTAGTCTTATGGTATTTAAGAAATGTATACTTTCCACAAATATTGGACAGCTTGTCTAATCACTGTACTCATCAAAACTTGTTTGTTTGTTTCAAATGCAACATTGATTCAGACTCAGTTCAGTTCAGTCGCTCAGTCGTGTCCAACTCTTTGCGACCCCATGAATCACAGCATGCCAGGCTTCCCTGTCCATCACCAACTCCCGGAGTTCACTCAGACTCACGTCCATTGAGTCAGTGATGCTATCCAGCCATCTCATCCTCAGTCGTCCCCCTCTCCTCCTGCCCCCAATCCCTCCCAGCATCAGAGTCTTTTCCAATGAATCAACTCTTCACATGAGGTGGCCAAAGTACTGGAGTTTCAGCTTCAGTATCATTCCCTCCAAAGAAATCCCAGGGCTGATCTCCTTCAGAATGGACTGGTTGGATCTCCTTGCAGTCCAAGGGACTCTCAAGAGTCTCCTCCAACACCACAGTTCAAAAGCATCAATTCTTCAGCGCTCAGCT
>SJYV01047116.1:40316-63697 GCA_006410875.1 Neotragus pygmaeus
CTCTGTCGTCCCCTTCTCCTCCTGCCTTCAATCTTGCCCAGCATCAGGGTCTTTTCCAGTGAGTCAGTTCTTCTCATCAGGTGGCCAAAGTATTGGAGTTTCAGCTTCAGCATCAGTCTTTCCAATGAATATTTATGAGTGATTTCCTTTAGGATTGACTGGTTTGATCTCCTTGCAGTCCAAGGGACTCTCAAGAGTCTTCTCCAACACCACACTTCAAAAGCATCAATTCTTCGGCGCTCAGCCTTCTTCACAGTCCAACTCTCACATCCATACATGACTTCATGGCAAATAGATGGGGAAACAGTGGAGACAGTGACAGACTTTATTTTCTTGGGCTCCAAAATCTTAGCAGATGGTGACTGCAGCCATGAAATTAAAAGACGCTTGCTTCTTGGAAGAAAAGCTATGACCAACTAGACAGCATATTAAAAAGCAGAGACATTACTTTGCCAACAAAGGTGTGTACAGTCAAACCTATGATTTTTCCAATAGTCATGTATGGATGTGAGAGTTGGACTATAAAGAAAGCTGAGCACCAAAGAATTGATGCTTTTGAACTGTGTGTGGTGTTGGAGAAGACTCTTGAGAGTCCCTTGGACTGCAAGGAGATCAAACCAGTCAATCCTAAAGGAAATCACTCATAAATATTCATTGGAAAGACTGATGCTGAAGCTGAAACTCCAATACTTTGGCCACCTGATGAGAAGAACTGACTCACTGGAAAAGACCCTGATGCTGGGCAAGATTGAAGGCAGGAGGAGAAGGGGACGACAGAGGATGAGATGGTTGGATGGCACCACCAACTCAATGGACATGTGTTTGAACAGACTCTGGGAGTTGGTGATGGACAGCGAAGCCTTGCGTGCTGCAGTCCATGGGGTTGAAAAGAGTCGGACACGACTGAGTGGCTGAACTGAATGGGGCCATGCTGCTCCAAGATTCCATTTTTAATGCTTTTGTCTTTCCTTTAAGAGTAGGATGGGATGCATAGGGTTCAACCTACCTGGAGTGAACCTTCCTTTTGCTCTTGTTTTCAGTCATATTAAGGTTTGGATCATCTTTAAGTACTGCTCCCTTATCTGTGGCAATTATCTCTCTCATCTTCTGGCAGAGAACCTAAGCTCTGGCTCCCTCTTCAATCTGATTCCATCTGCTGTCCTGTTAGTCCACTGAAAGTTTCTCTTCTTACTTCAGATGATGCTCTGTATTTCTTGTTTTTATATGGCATGAGATACTGAAAACTATAGGATGCTTTGTTTACCACCTTGAAATGAGAAGCTACCCTTAATACTTTTGGGAAGTCTACTGAAGTTTTGTTTGTGGCCTAATATTTATTTTGTAAATAGTCTCTGGACAATATACTACAAAAATATTTTCAGGGAATAATTTCCTATGGATGCAAATAACAGGTTTTAAGTTCTCTCTTTTTTTTTTCCTTTTGGAGTTTTTGCTTCAAAAATTTTATGTTATCAGGACAGCTTTTTGGGGGTGGTTATTTTTTTTTTAAGTCTATTTGGCTGCTATGGGTCTTAGTTGCAGCACGTGGGGATCTTTAGTTGCAAGATCTTTCTTATTTTCAGTTGTGGTACAGTGGCTCTTAGTTGCAGCATGCAAGATCTAGTTCCCAGACCAGGAATTGAACCCAGGCCCCTGGCACTGGGACTGTGGAATGTTAACCACTGGACCACCAGGGAGGTCACTGTCTAGTCTTTTTAAATTCGGCTTTTGTTACTATTCTATAATGGAATTGTTTTATTTTTATTTTTTTATTTTTATTTTATTTTTTTACCATGTAATTATTTTTAATGTCCAGAGTTTGTAATTCCAGGGTCAGAGCTGTCTCCTGGACTCGAGCTTATAAACTCTCAATTGGCCTGTGAGGCCAGTAGGGGTACTTCTTGTCTAATTTGGTTTCTGTGAAGACTTCATTCAAGTCCTCAATGGTCATCTGATCAAATGGAATTATGTTCCTCATCTTCTCCAGCTCTTTCTCATATTCCTGAATCCTGGTCTTTGATTGAGTCAAAAACTCAGCACAACTTTTCACATCTTCTTTTTCTTCAGCATCCACCTGGGCAGTATATTTATCCTCTGGTATAGGAACCTTCAGGGCGTTAAACTTCTTCTCAAAATCATCCACCAAGCCAGCCCTTGCCACGTTGGCCTTGTAGTAAGCCCAGTCGATGGCGGGTGGCTTCTCAGGCAGAGTAGCCAACCTGGAGGTTAGGGTCTCGTTCCAGGACTTCAAGGAGTTAGCCACGGCCTTCTGGTTTCGAGGGATGATCTCCCCAGAAGCTACCCAGTCAATGTTTTTTAGAGCAAGTTTCCGTCCAGCCATCTTGAGATCCTTCACCGACCCCGGGCGGCCCACAGTCCACAGCAGCACAGAACGGCTGTTTTATTTTTATAAGTGAATTTGTTTCACTTACATTTTCTGATCAAGAAGTATTTATTTTCTTTCTGTCATCTTTATGCTGCATAGTGTGTGTTTTTCTTTTTTGTGCACACATGTTTTCTGATTGAATTAGAATAGAGTCTGGCTTTGGTTTTTCAAGTGTTTAATTAATAGTCTTAAACCTCAACTTGACCTACCAGCTTCAGAGGGGAGCCATTGAGGACCTGCTAATGAAACTGACACACGTTTCTTCCTCCTCTCTATATCCCACTGTGAGTTATATTATTTTTTCCAGAATGCTGTGTTCTGACGCTATGCTTTATGTTTAAATGGACTGAACACTCACTGTTATTTCTTTCCCACCATGGTTGCTCCATTTCTGGGCTCCTTATTTTGGCTCATCTCTGTTTTATGATTATGCCCTTTTTAAACACAAGCTCATGGGTGCTTTATTCCTCTCAGTTTTTAGAAAATTCCCATTTGCGTTCTCATGCTTGAATGTCATCTTGGGTTAGTATAAAACTTTAGGATATAGAATTTCTTTCTCTGAGAGAGTTATAAATATTTCTTCATGATCTTTTCTGGTATTCATTTTTACTGTGGCAGTCTCTGAGGCAAGGTTGATATTTTTTCCCCTCTTACCTGGTGACTTACATTTTTAAAAAGCTGAAAAAGTCCCCCAAATAATCTCTGAATTCTGTTAACTTCACCACACATAAGTGGGGCCAGTCATTATCATATGGTGTGACTTCTGACCTTTCAGACTTAGATCTTTTATTTCATAAAAAAACTTTTTATTATCTTTGAATGTTTTTTCTACTTCATTTGTTCTATTGTCTAGTATGTATAAGTTAGATCCCTTGTTTTCCTTACATATACCTAATTTTCTTTGATACTTTTATTTTGTTCTTTTCTGTTTTACTAGATCTTTAAAGGCCTTTTTTCATATTCCTATTTTTTCCTTGATGGCCAATAATTATACACCCACAAAATGATTTTTTAATGGTTAAATGGGATTAAACTGTGTACATGTATGATAATTTTATTGATCTTATTATTTAGATTGTCTCTGGTTTTCACTATTATAAACATCTGCACATGTTCTTGACGGTAGTGATATTGCTTCATAAGATCAGTAAACTTACCCCAGTTCCTAACTAATGAAGCTCACTCACAAAGAATTAAATCATGCCTGTGAATAGAGCTGCTCCCTTGGGTTTTGATAATGATGTTTTCTCCTGGTCCTTTGGGCCTAGGGATGATACGGCTCCCCACCATCGCTAATTCTGGGTATCTGTGTCATTTATTGGCTTCTCTAAAATCCTCCCATGTATTTGTAAGTTTGCTATCTGTTTGCTGTGTGTGTGTGTGTTTGTGTGTGCTCAGTTGTGTCAGACTCTTTGCAATCCCATGGGTTGTAGCCTGCCAAGCTCCTCTGTTCATAAGTTTCCAGGCAAGAATACTGGAGCGGGTTGCCGTTTCCTACTCCAGGAGATCTTCCTGACCCAGGAATCAAACCCTCGTCTCTGTCTCCTGTACTGGCAGGCAGATTCTTTACCACTGTGCCACCTGGGAAGCCCTATCTGTTAGCTACACCCTAGAAATTTATCCCACATATGAAAAGATGACATATATAAAATATTATTCACTGCAACCTTGTATCTCTTAATATTTCACTATTTTCACTATAATGTCTGTGAACAGAGGAATATAAGATAATGGTGTAACTATACAGTGGAATATTATGCAGTTATAAAAAACTTAGCACATTCACTGAATATATTTATGGAATAATCTCCAATTTATTGATTTGTTTTTCCTCCAATCTTCAGTTCTTCTATTAATTTTTTTATACACTCAGGGATCCCCAGATATTTATGCTGCCTCATTTATACCTCAATGATCATAAAATGCAAGTATTTAGTTCACCATGCTGTTCTTCCAAGCTTTGTTGTTACTGTTTTAAGATTTACTGAAGCGAAGTGAAGTAGCTCAGTTGTGTCCAACTCTTTGCAACCCCGTGGACTGTAGCCTACCAGGCTCTTCCCTCCATGGGATTCTCCAGGCAAGAGTACTGGAGTGGGTTGCCATTTCCTTCTCCAGGGGATCTTCCCAACCCAGGAATCGAACTTGGGTCTCCTGCATTGCAGGCAGACACTTTAACCTCTGAGCTACCAGGGAAGCTCCGGCAATTTATTGAAACTTATGAACTTATACAAAAAACTGGACACATTTAGTGAATATATCTTGATTTTGGAATATGCATATATCTGTCATATGATCACTACAGTCAAGGGACTAAATATATCCATTACTTCCAGACATTTCCTTGTGTTCTTTTTTTATCTTTTGTAGGAACACTTAACATAAGATCTATCTTCTTAATATATTTTAAACCACACAATACCATATTTTAACTATAGATACTGTGTTGTACAGCAGGTCTCCAGAACTTATCTTATGTAACAGAAACTTTATAAAAAGTGTGGAAAAAGCTGAGACCCAAATAGTGAGTATGCTACCATATGTGTAAGAGAAAAAAAATGTATATGTGTATTTGCTTTTATACACATACACATATGTATAAAGAGAGAGTGTGTGAGAATGGGAGGGAACAGGATGGAGCATCCTTGGAAAGGCACATAAAGTGATAATAGTGGTTGCTTCTGGGGAGAACTGAGTAGCAGGAAACTTAGTGTTCTTTAATTTGAATATTAAATGAATATACTGCCTATTCAAAAAGGTATTACATTAATACTAAGGATTGATTGAGAGCCTTACAGAAACAGTGACTAGAAAGGAACTGCTAAAGAAATCACTAGAAGATGAAAACAGCCAGCAAAGTATAGTTACGAAAATGTTCTAAGTAGTAAAAGTCTTGGATAATTTAATTTCTTACCATGGTCCCTTTGTAGAAGTTAACTTCTTATTCAGAGTTGAACACACAGAACCATGTCTGATAAAGGTTTGTTTTGTGATCATAATGGTCTTTATTATCTAAAAGAGCTTCAGTGCTCCTTTGTTGATAGGGTTTACTAACATCCCTAACAAAGCAGTATGCCTGCACGGTGATCTCGGTTTTCAGTGGAAGGTACAACTTCATTAAAGGAAATGGCACATGAGAAGACTTTTCATAAAATCAGTGAAGAGAAGAGAAGACTGCTGGGGGAATATTCACTCAATTAAAATTGTGCTAAAATCACTCATTTTTATGAAATGACCAAACTAGGAAAGGACTACTAGCTTGATTTTTTAAAGGTGATCCTAACGTGGTTACCCCTGTTAAAAAAGACACAGGGAAACTTACTCACCCTTCCTGGAACTGTGCTTGGGCAGACTCCTCTGCTACAAGGGTCTCATACTCTTCAGCAGCAAACCTGTCCCAGTCGGAGGGCTCAGGACTGTCATTCTCAACATCCTGATTGGGAAGGGGATGGCCACAGGAAACAGAATCAAAAACAAAAATTGGAGATAGGGCATCACAAACTTTTACATCCTGAAAAAACCTATGTGAAAAATGTTTTATTTGACCCCATTGACTATACAGTTCATGGAATTCTCCAGGCAAGAATTGGAATGGGTAGGCTTTCTCTTCTCCAGGGTATCTTCCCAACCCAGGGATTGAACCCAGGTCTCCCGCATTGCAGGTGGATTCTTTACCAGCTGAGCCACCAGGGAAGTCCAAGAATACTGGAGTGGGTAGCCTATCTCTTCTCCAGTGGATCTTCCCAACCCAGGAATTGAATTGGGGTTTCCTGCATTACAGGCTGATTCTTTACCAACCAAGCTATCAGAGAAGCTCAAAACATGTTAAAAAGAGGTACTAAAGTTACACTCCTAAACTGATTTTCTACACCTTGAATCACAAAATTATTAAGTACTCTTCATTAGGTGGACTGTTTGGGTCCAGATTCTTCAGCCTTGTAATCAGAGACTTTTTTCTAGTGCCTTCTCCTCTCGCATTTGGCATAGCAGCCATCTGGAGTGACCTGTGTGTGGTTTGCATATGCCCACCTGAAATGTGGCTTCCCTGGTGGCTCACATGGTGATGAATTTGCCTGCAATGCAGGCAACCTGGGTTTGACCTCTGGGTTGGGAAAATCCTCTGGAGAAAGAAATGGCAACCAACTCCAGTATTTTTTATTTATTTATTTTTTAATTGAAGGATAATTGCTTTACAGAATTTTGTTGTTTTCTGTCAAACCTCAACTTGAATCAGCCATATACTGCTCCACTAATCTTGCCTGGAGAATTCCATGGACAGAGGCTATAGTCCATGAGGTCACAAAGAGTCAGACACAACTGAGCGGCTTAAACTTAACCTGAAATATACAATCCCTTCATCTAATGAATTTTTATTGCTTCCTTCACAGCCAGCTTGGATACCCTGCCATCTGAGTTACCTTCTTAGAAGCAGCCCTTCTCCCCCTAGTCATTTCCTTCATTGTACTACGTGGGCTTGGCTGCCAGCTTCTGTTCTCCTGTCTTTGTCATCTCTATACACCCGTTCTTTTTATATACTGAGTTACCTCTATATAACCCCAGTGTCTCTTCAACACAGTACCTGGAATTTACTGAGCACTTACTAATAGCATTCTTTGCAGATCAGAATGTTGATAATTACTACCTCTCAAAGAGGAAAATTTAAAGTAAAATTTGTAATACAAATTAAAAAATGAAGGGGGAAGAAAGTATATATTTTCTTTTCCTTCTACAATACAGACTGCATCTTAGATTACATGTTCTAGGTAAAATGATGTTTTTCCATAATGAAATTGAGTTAACATTGCCCTAGGATGTAAGGTTAGTAATGCTAGGAGAACGTAAGTACCTTAATACTGACTACACAATGTGTTAATTACTGTAATCCATTTGAAGAACTTCACCCCATCTTTTAAATATGTCTGAAATTGCTATACATCTTAGATTTATAATTGCTTTTTCTTGCTTAAAGGTATATAAAATAACGGGACATTTTAAAGTCAATGAAATATAATAGTGACTTTAGGCTAGTGATAATGTACCTTGATATGTTCCAGGTTCTGGTGCAGAGTATTTGTTTTTAGAAGCTGGTCCTTGTATTCTTAATCTTAACTATTAATATTTAGGTCAAACAGTTATACAACATATGGAAGATAAAAGACTGAGGAAGTTTCCTGTAGTGTACTCAGTCAGCTCTTTTTCATCAATATAGGTTTATACTCTTTAAACGGGGAATAGAAGGAGAAGTGATATTCTGCTTTTTGTTTGGTTTGTTTTTTCCTGGATGTGGGTTTTCTGAGAGTCCACAGTTTTCTGTGTATGGGGAAGGCAGTTCACGGCTCTTCAGCTGTAGAATGACTTCAAACTGATGTCATGTATAGTCATCATTACCGCTTGAAAAAGTGTTAACATTTATCTGAAGGTTGTCTATCTTGGAGGGCATCTAGTTTTCGTTACCATGCCATCCCGAAATTGAATGGTACCGTTAAATCAAGCCCAGTATACTCTGTAACAGAGATGTATCTATTGATGTAGTTTTTGAAAGTGAGAAAGACAATTATTTCAAAATTAGCTGTGGGAAGAGATGGGCTCTGAGTCCTTTATTCTTTCTTTTCAGTATGTTATGGAATGTTTTAAATGTAAGCCTTTTTAAATACCAAAATTCCTGCAGACAGAGGCCACTTTTATCTGAAGCACAGAACCCCTGATATTGCATCCCTCAAACAGAAGTTAAAACTATACTGGTACCTTCTGGACTGCAAAGGGATCTCTCTGTTCATGGTCTAAGTATTTCTCCAGATTAAAGAAAGTGTCATAAAAGATGTGAGCCATTCTGCATCTCTTCAGGTCTCGTAGAGTTATTTTGCCTGTGTAAGAACAAATGTGGTAAATTTCAAAGGCTTCTTTCAAAGTGAAAAAAAAGACTTTTACTAAGGAAATGGCAATCCACTCCAGCACTCTTGCCTGAAAAATCCCATGGACGGAGGAGCCTGATAGGCTATAGTCCATGGGGTCGCAAAGAGTCGGACACGGCTGAGCGACTTCACTTCATGCATATGCTTATTTGATTATAAAAATCTGATGTTTTTTGAGGTAAAGTTCACATAAAATTCACCATTTTAACCATTCTAATGGTTTTTCATACATTCGCAGTGCTGCACAAGCATCACCACTATCACATTCCGTAGCATTTTCTTCACCTCCAAAGGAAACTGTACCAGACAAACAGTCTCACTCCCCTCCCCTCTGCAATCCTCCCCAACTGGCTACCAATAATCTGCTTTCTGAATTTGCCATTAATTGTTAGTTCTATGCCAGCAATAAAGGAGAAACTTAAATTTATTTCTGTATTTGGACAGCCTGTATGGAAGACTGGGAATTAAATAATTTAGAACAATCCAGGATTACAACCCCCACTCTGTTATGTAGCTGGACAATGCAACTTGGCTCTTTATTCAATCTTACCATCACTGGCTGGCTTTACCAGGTCAAGCATCTGGCACAACAAATCATGGAATGGCAAGGGCTCAATGCCCATGGCTTCCATCCGTTCACACTGCTCCTCGTAGAAGTATTCCAGCTCGTACATGGAGAGCACTCCATCCCCATCTACATCCATACAGCGGAACCAGTACTCAATGCTAGGAGACAAGGACACTCATTAGCAATGGCCTGTTAAAGCTCTTATTGATTCAGGTTTATTACTGCTTGTTTCTTTTAAAAGTTATTTATGGGTATACCTTAGACTTAGACATAGTTTTACAAAATTTATTAGAAAAGATGGCAGTCATCTTTTAAAATTTTCTCTTCCCCAGATCCAAGCATTTTCAACACTTGCTTATTTTGGTTTTTATCTTTACATTTCAGTTAAGATGTCTACATTGTTCCTTTCTTGTATTTCTGATTTAAGGACTGTGGTTTAATTTTGCACTATGAAAGATGAGGTTTCAGCTCTTTTGCTACTCATTCCACCTTACCCACATACCCTTTCTAACCTCAGCATAGATAAATTACTCGGCATTCAGAGTTTATAACTTTACATTTTCCTTTTATCTCTCTTATTTGTTTAGTTTTGGGATATAGTACATGTTACTAATTCAACTAATTCAAAGGCTTCTGCCAGTTTTCTATGTCCATAATCAGCCGCATTGGGTATTCTAGCAATTGCATTTCCTTGAAATCGTTTTCAGTTCCCTCTGACCTACTCCAGTCTGGGCTGGTCGATCTCTAGGCCTGATTTACAGTTTCACCCTAGGGATTCCATTCACCTTTCTCCTGTTTCTTATATCTCACATTTTCCTCATTCTTGGTTTGCTTCCTTGTTTGGTATAACACATTCTTCAGTATCTTCCTAAACAAGGGAGCATAGCAGGTACATTTTTTAGATGTTAGATCATTGAAAATACCCTTTATCTACCCCCTAATATGGTTGGTATTTATAGAATTATGGCTTGATGGTCCTTTAGAATTTTAAAGGCACTGACTCATTGTCCTCCATTTATCCACTGTTGTTGAGAAGTCTAAAGCCACTGATCCTTTGACTGCAACCTGTTTGGTTTTTTTTTTCCCCTTTGAAGCCTACAGAGGTTTCTGAGTTCCTGGTGTTTTAAAATAAAACTGATGAAGTGCCTTGGTCTGGATCTCATTCACTTTTGCTAGGCTCAGAGCCTCCTCAGTTTGGAAACTAGTATTCTTAAGTTCTTGGACATTTTCTTAAAATTGTTTTGTTTCTTCTCTGCTTCTCTTTCCCCTTATCCTCTCTCTTTCTGGAACTATTGTTATTCAAATCAGCATGGTCCAATATGGTGATCACTAGCCATATGTAGATAACCCAATTTGAGATGTCTTTTTTTTTTAAATAAATTTGTTTTCTGTTATTTATTTATTTGGCTGTGCCAGATACTCGTTGTAGCATGTGGGATCTAGTTCCCTGGACAGGGACTGAACCCAGTCCCCCTGCACTGGGAATGCAGCATCTTAGTCACTGGACCACCAGGAAAACCCCTGGGATGTCTTTAAGTGCAAATACAGATTTTGAAGACTTTGTAAGAAAAAAACAGTAAAACATCTTATCAATACTTTTATACTGATTACATGTTGGAAAAATAGTTTAGATATATGACATTAAATAAAAGATGTAAGTAAAATTAATCCTGTGTTTCCTTTTACTTTCTTACTGTGGTTGCTGCTGCTGCTGCTAAGTCGCTTCAGTCGTGTCGGACTCTGTGCGACCCCATAGATGGCAGCCCACCAGGCTTCCCTGTCCCAGGGATTCTCTAGGCAAGAATACTAGAGTGGGTTGCCATTTCCTTCTCCATCTTNCTGCTGCTGCTAAGTCGCTTCAGTCGTGTCGGACTCTGTGCGACCCCATAGATGGCAGCCCACCAGGCTTCCCTGTCCCAGGGATTCTCTAGGCAAGAATACTAGAGTGGGTTGCCATTTCCTTCTCCATCTTACTGTGGTTAATTTTACTTGAAAAATTAAAAGAAAACATTTAAAGTAAAAATTGTATGTATTTAAGATATATAACAAAATAATGTGATATAGACAGTGAAACAATTACTACAGTGAAGCTGCTTAACATAGCTCTCCCCACAATATTACTATTTTGCAGGATAGTAGGGATGTAGAGGACCTGAAATCTACCCTCTTAAGTGAATTTTCAGCATTTCAAACAATATTATATTAAATTTATAGTTATTGTATTGTACATTAGATCTCTAGATTTATTCATCCTGTGTAACTGCAACTTTGTACATTGGGTCAGCATCTCCTCTTCTCCCTCACACCCCCAGCCCCTGGTAATCACCATTCTACTTTCTGCTTCTATTAAGTCTGACTTTTTTTTTGATTCCCATATAAGAGAGCATGTACTATTTGACTTCCTGTGCCTGGCTTATTTCACTTAGCATAATATCCTCCAGGTTAATCCATGTTGCAAATGACAGGATTTCCTCCTTTTTTGAAGGCCGAATAATATTCCATTGTGTGTGTATGCGTATACCACATTTTATTTATCTATTCATTCTGTGAGAGACATTTAGCTTGATTTCATATAATGCTGTAATGAACAAGGGAGTTCAGATCTCTCTTCAAGAGACTGATTCCAGAGTTCTGGTTCAAGATGGTCAAACAGGAACTTGCCTTCTCCCACGGACATACCTATATAGCTACATATGGACCAATTTCTTCTGAAAAAATCCTAAAAACTAGCTGAGTGACTTCTACATTATTGGAAAAATGAGAAAAAACTCATATTTAGTGGATAGGAGATGTTAAGACATAGTCTTGCTGTAAACCCCAGCACACTGACCCACAATTAGGAGAAACTGGAAATCCAGAGCTTTTCCCCAAGGAGCAAAGAGTTTGAACCCCACGTTGTGAACCCAACTTTTAAGACCTGCAACTGAGACAACTACCCTCAAATCTAGCTTTTTTCCTTTGTTTTTTAAAAAACTGAAGTATAGTTGACATGTAATATTATATTAATTTCAGGTGTACAACATAGTGATTTGACATTTGGATACATTATGAATTGGTCACCACAATAACTCTAGTAACCATTTGTTACCAAAGTTATTACTGTATTATTGACTATATTCTCTATGCTATACATTACATCCCTGTGCCTTATTTATTTTATACCTAGAAGTCTGCACCTCTTAATTCTCTTTGTCTGTTTCACCCAACCACCCATTTACCCTCTGGTGACCTCTACTGTGTTCTCTCTATTGGTGTTTCTGTTTAGTTTGATTTAAATTCCACATACAAATGAGATCATATAGTATTTGTCTTTCTCTGTCAGACCTATTTTACTTAGCATAACACCCTTAGAGTCCATTCCTATTGTTTCAGATGTCAAGCTTTCATTCTTTTCTTATGGCTAAGTAAAATTCCTGTGTGTGTGTGTGTATGTGTGTGTGTGTCCCCTTTTCTCCATATCCTTGCCAACACTTGTCATTTGTTGTTTGTTTGATAACAGTCATTCTGAAAGGTGTGAGGATAGCTCATTGTGGTTTATATTTGTACTACACTGATGATTAGTGATGTTGAATACCATTTTATGTGTCTGTTGGCCATCTCTGTCTTTCTTGAAAAAGCATTTGTTCAGGCTTTTTGCTCATTTAAAAATCAGGTTGGATTTTTTGATACTGACATGTAAATTTTTAAAAAATATATTTTAGATATTAACCCCTTATCAGATATATCATCTACAAGTTTTTCTTCCTATTCAGTAAATTGCCTTTATGTTTGTTGATGGTTTTCTTTGTTGTGCAAAACCTTTAAAACTGATATAGTCTTATTTTTTTTTTCCCTGCCCTTGCCTGAGGAGACAGATTAAAAAAAATACTGCTAAGTCTACTTTTAAAGAGTATACAGCCAATGTTTTCTTCTAGGAGTTTTTTTTTTTATGGTTTCAGATCTCACATTTAAGTCTTCAATCGTTTTTGAGTTTATATTTTGTATACGGCATAGAGAGTGATCCAGTTTCATTCTTTTGCATGAAGCTGTCAAGTTTCCCAGTATCATTTATTGAAGACATGGTCTTTTACTTATTGTATACTCTTGGCTCCATTATGTACATTCAGTTCAGTTCAGTCGCTCAGTCGTGTACGACTCTGAACCCCACGGACTGTCCTCTGAACCTCCCTGTCCATCATCAACTCCCGGAGCTTGCTTAAACTCATATACAGTGAGTCATTGATGCCATCCAACCATATCACCCTCTGTTGTCCCCTTTTCCTCCTGCCTTCAATCTTTCCCAGCATCAGGGTCTTTTCCATTGAGTCAGTTCTTCGCATCAGGTGGCCAAAGTATTGGAGTTTCAGTTTCAGCATCAGTTCTTCCAATGAATATTCAGGACTGCTTTCCTTTAGGATCGACTGGCTGGATCTCTGTGCAGTCCAAGGNGACTCACCCAGTACGGTCTCCTTTTTGTCTGGTTTCTTTCACTCAGCATAATCCCTCTGAGGTTCATCTATGTAGGCACATGTATCGGTAGCCCATTCCTATTTAGTGCTGCCTGCTGTTCTGTTATATGGAGGCACCACCGTTGTTAACCCATTAACCTGTTGATGGGCATTTGGGTTGTTTCCAGTTTTAGGCAATTGCAAATGCATGTTCCTGCTATGAGTGTTCCAGTTCACATGATTTTATCTGAAAAAGTTGCACTATTAAAAGAAACAAAAAAGCTAGGGGATTTCCCTGGTAATCCAGTGGTTAAGAATCTGCCTTGCAATGCAGAGGATGCAGGTTAGACCCCTGGTGCAGAAACAAACATGCTTTGGAGCAGCTAAGCCCACACCACAAGTACAGAGCCCCTGTACAACTAGAGAGTCCCTGTGCCACAATGAAAGATCTGCAGGACGCGGCAAAGAGCCCTCATGCGGCAATTAAGACCTGATGCCGCCAAATACATAAATGAATGCATAAATAAATGTTTTAATAGGTATTGCTGTTGTTCAGCTGCTAAGTCATGTTTGAGTCTTTGCAACCTCATGGACTGCAGCATGACGAACTTCCCTGTCCTTCACCATCTCCCGGAGTTAGCTCATACTCGTGTCCACTGAGTCCATGATGCCATCCAACCATCTCATCCTCTGTCATCCCCTTCTCCTCCTGCCCTCACTTTCCCAGCATCAGGGTCTTTTCCATGAGTCAGCTCTTCCCACCAGGTAGCCAAAGTATTGGAACTTCAGCTTCGGCATCATTCCTTCCAATGAATATTCAGGGTTGATATCCTTTAGGATTTACTGGTTTGATCTCCGTACTGCCCAAGAGACTCTCAAGAGTCTTCTCCAGCACCACAATTCAAAAGCATCAGTTCTTCAGTGCTCAGCCTTCTTTGTGGTCCAACTCTCACATCTGTACATGACTACTGGAAAAATGACAGTTTTGACTATACTGACCTTTGTCTGTAAAGTAATGTCTCTGCTTTTTAATATTCAACCTAGGGTTGTCATAGCTTTTCTTCGAAGGATTAATCGTCTTTTAATTTCATGGCTGCAGTCACCATCCACAGTGATTTTCCGCAGTGATTTTGGCAACCAAGAAAATAAAATCAACCACTGTTTCCCCTTTTCCCCCATCTATTTGCCATGAAGTGATGGGATTGGATGCCAAGATCTTAGTTTTTCAATGCTGAGTTTTAAGCTAGCTTTTGCACTCTCTTTCTTCACCCTCATCAAGAGGCTCTTTAGTTCCTCTTCACTTTCTGCCATTAGAGTGGTATCATCTGCATATCTGAGGTTACTAGTATTTCTCCTGGCAATCTTGATTCCAGCTTGTGATTCATCTACCCCAGCATTTCACATGATGTAGTCTACATCTAAGTTAAATAAGCAGGGTGACAGTATAAAGCCTTGACAAACTCTTCTCTCGATTTTGAGCCGGTCCATTGCTCCATGTCTGGTTCCAACTTTTGCTTCCTGGTCTGCCTACAGATTTCTCAAGAGGCAGGTAAAAATGTATACGTGGGTACATATTTTTTTAAAAAGCTAGATAACGTGATTTCCCCCCCAAAACTGAAGGCTCTTAAGGACCAGAAAGCTATCATGGAGAGTCAAGGAGTAAGGGAGCTGCTGTTCTGGGCTCCTACTAGTGCCAAGAACCTGACCACATCTGCTCATTTAATTATAGCACATCTGGGAAGCAGGTGCCATTGTTCTTTCACAGATAAAATAGCTGAGACGTAGAGGCATGGACGCGGCTGGCCGACGACACACATGTAGGCTGGGGCAGAGCCATGGCTCAGCCCCAAGGTCTAGCTGCCTCTCGCCTGTGGAGAGAGCCAGCACTGGTTCCTTCTTGCTTTGAGTCATTGTGTGGCTGGAGATGACGTTTGTGTTGAGTTTTGTCATACTGGGTCAGCTGGGGATAACCAGTCAAGCCTGGGAGGCACAGCGGGGAGCTGGGGCCACAGCAGGGGCAGGAAGTGAGTCAGCCGCACTCATGAGGGCCACCGGGTTGGGGGCCCGGCAGAGGAAGACGGGAGGGAGCCCCTTGAGTGACCTCACGCAGAGGTCGCTAGGCTTTCCACACAGGTTCTCTCCTATAACGTTCACCGTAATTCTGAGATGTGAGAATGACCATCTCCATCTTACAGATGGGAAACCTGAGGCTCAGGAGTGTCTATCAGTCAGCATTCTGTCAGCTTCCAGTAGCAGAACAACCAGCTGAAAGAGGCTTAGGGGATTCCCTGGCAGTCGAGTGGTTAGGACTCCATACTTTCACTGCTGGGGCCCGGGTTCAATATCTGGTCGAGGATCTAAGATCCCATGCCACAAAAATAAATAAATAAATGGCTTAAACCATAAATACATTTAGTTGACCAAACCTCCAAAGCTGTAGGTTCGGCAAGTGCCAGGTTGTTATCCAGAGGCCCACGGGCTATTCCTGGGCTCTTCCCCGCATAGGAGGCGCTCCCAGCACACTCCCCTTCACTCACCATCAGCTGTGGCTTTAGTCGTGTCTGACTCTCTGTGACTCTATGGACTGTAACTGGCCAGGCTCCTCTGTCCAAGGGATTCTCCAGGCAAGAATAGTGCAGTGGCTTGCCATGCCCTCCTCCAGGGGATCTTCCTGACCCAGGGATCAAACCCATGTCTCTTATGTCTCCAGCATTGGCTGGCGGGTTCTTTACCCCTAGCACCACCTGAGAAACCCCGACCATCAGCCGGAATTGCCTAAAACCATCACTGGGTTAGGGACCAGACCTCACTTGTGGCCCAGACCCATCTGGCCCCACCTGCAGGATGGGATCCCTCTGGAGACTGGATGCTGAGATGGGGGTCTTGTTTGCGAGGAAGAAGGGGTCCACCGTGGGAGGAGGAGAGGCCTGCACAAGGTCATCTAGCTGGCCAAGGAGAAAATTGTGGTTCCTGTTATGGAAACCAGGAGCTTCCTTAGGCAGCCCTACTGCTCCACGAACACTGTGCCAGCTGTGAATTATCCCATCACGGTGAGGTCAGGTGCTAATATTAGACCCACTTTATAGAGGGAGACATGGAAGCTCAGAGAACAAGAAGTTTGCCTGAGGTCACACCGCCAGAAAGGGATGGTCCTGGTGTTTGAACTCTGTCTGGTATTCCAGCGTGTGCTTCCTCCAGTCCAGCGTTTCTCAGCATGTGCTCTGCATAGAAGTTAAATAAGCAGGGTAACAATATACAGCCTTGATGGACTCCTTTTCCTATTTGGAACCAATCTGTTGTTCCATGTCCAGTTCTAACTGTTGCTTCCTGACCTGCATACAAGTATCTCAAGAGGCAGGTCAGGTGGTCTGGTATTCCCATCTCTTTCAGAATTTTCCACAGTTTATTGTGATCCACACAGTCAAAGGCTTTGGCATAGTCAATAAAGCAGAAAGAGATGTTTTTCTGGAACTCTCTTGCTTTTTCCATGATCCAGCAGATGTTGGAAATTTGATCTCTCATTCCTGTGCCTTTTCTAAAATCAACTTGAACATCAGGGGAGTTCATGGTTCACATATTGCTGAAGCCTGGCTTGGAGAATTTTGAGCATTACTTTACTAGCATGTGAGATGAGTGCAATTGTGCGGTAGTTTGAGCATTCTTTGGCACTGCCTTTCTTTAGGACTGGAATGGCAACTGACCTTTTCCAGTCCTGTGGCCACTGCTGAGTTTTCCAGATTTGCTGGCATATTGAGTGCAGCACTTTCACAGCATCTTTAGGATTTAAAATAGCTCAGCTGGAATTCCATCACCTCCACTAGCTTTGTTCCTAGTTATGCCTCCTAAGGCCCACTTGACTTGACATTCCAGGATGACTGGCTCTAGGTGAGTGATCATACCATCGTGATTATCTGGGTTGTGAAGATATTTTTGTACAGTTCTTCTGTGTATTCTTGCCTCCTCTACCTCATAGCTTCTGCTTCTGTTAGGTCCATACCGTTTCTGTCCTTTAATTGAGCCCATCTTTGCATGAAATGTTCCCTTGGTCTAATTTTCCTGAAGAGATCTCTAGTCTCTCCCATACTATTATTTTCCTCTATTTCTTTGCATTGGTCGCTGAAGAAGGCTTTCTTATCTCTCCTTGCTATTCATGAAACGCTGCATTCAAATGGGTATATCTTTCCTTTTCTCCTTCGCCTTTACCTTCTTTTCTCAGCTATTTGTAAGGCCTCCCCAGACAACCATTTTGCCTTTCTGCATTATTTTTTCTTGGGGATGGTCTTGATCACTGCCTCCTGTACAGTGTCACGAGCCTCCATCCCTGGTTCTTCAGGCATTCTATCAGATTTAATCTCTTGAATCTATTTGTCACTTCCACTGTATCATCATAAGGGATTTGATTTAGGTCATACCTGAATGGTCTAGTGGTTTTCCCTATTTTCTTCAATTTGAGCCTGAATTTGGCAATAAGGAGTTCATAATCTGAGCCACAGTCAGCTCCCTGGTCTTGTTTTTGCTGACTGTATAGAGCTTCTCCATCTTTGGTTGCAAAGAACATCAGTTCAGTTCAGTCGCTCAGTCGTGTCCAACTCCTTGCGACCCCATGAATCGCAGCACGCCAGGCCTCCCTGCCCATCACCATCTCCGGGAGTTCACTCAGACTCACATCCATCAAGTCCGTGATGCCATCCAGCTATCTCATCCTTGGTCTCAATCTGATTTCGGTGTTGACCATCTGGTGATGTCCATGTGTAGAGTCTCCTCTTGTTTTGTTGGAAGAGGGTGTTTGTTATGACCAGTGCATTCTCTTGGCAAAACGCTGTTAGCCTTTGCCCTGCTTCTTTTTGTACTCCAAGGCCAAATTTGCCTGTTACTCAGGTATCTCTTGAGTTCCTACTTTTGCATTCCAGTACCCTGTAATGAAAAGGGCATCTTTTTTGGGTGTTAGTTCTAGAAGGTCTTGTAGGTCTTCATAGAACTATTCAACTTCAGCTCCTTAAGCATTATTTGTTGGGGCATAGACTTGTTGGGGTGATGTTGAATGGTTTGCCTTGGAAACGAACAGATCATTTTGTCATTTTTGAGACTGCACCCAGAGTCTTCTGTTGACTATGAGGGCTACTCCATTTCTTCTAAGGGATTCTTGTCCACAGTAGTAGATATAATGGTCATCTGAGTTAAATTCGCCCATTCCAGTGAATGGTTGTACATTAATTGACCACATAAGAGGGACTTTATTTCTGAGCTCTCTATTCTCCATTGATCTATGTGTCTATTTTTGTGCCACGACCATACTGTTTTGATTCCTATAGCTTTGTAGCAAGCATAGCTTGAAAACTGTCAAGCACAGTTTGACACCTCTGGCTTTGTTCCTCTTAAATTGCTTTGGTTTTCACATTTTTTCATGTTCTAGAATATTCTTTAGGATGCTGTGTTTCAATTCTGTAAAAAATGCTATTGTTACTTTGATAAGAGATTTCATTGAATCTGTAGATTGCTTTCGGTAGTATGGACATTTTAACAACATTAGTTCTTTCATTAATGTTTAATGGATTTGAGTATAGGTCTTTCACTTTCTTGGTAGATTTTATTATTCTTTTGGCTGCAGTTGTAAATATGATTGTCTTAATTTCTATTTCTTATAGTTCATTATTGGTGCATAGAAATGCAATTGATTTCTATATATTGATTTTGTATCTTGAAGTTTTACTGAATTCATAGATTAGTTTCAATAGTTTTTTGGGGGTGGAGTTTTTAGGGTTTTCTTTAGAAAACCTTATGTGGATGCCTTTTATTTCTCTTTCTTGTGTGCTGCTGTCACCAAGACTTCTGATACTAATTTGAATAAAATGTCAATAGTAGACACTTTTCCTTGTTCCTGATCTTAAAGGAAAAGCATTTGGTGTTTCATTGTTTAAGTATTTTCTGAGCCACTGGTTTGTCATACACAGCTCTTATTATGTTGATACATGTTTCCTCTATACCCACTTTATTGAGAGTTTTTATAAAAAATGGATATTGAATTTTGTCAAACACTTTTTCTGCTTTGATTCAAATGACTCTGTGGTTTTTATTCTTTACTTTGTTAATGTAATGTATCATGTTGATTTATTTGTGTATATAGAACCATCCTTGCATCTGTGGAATACACTTGATAATGGTGAATGGTTCTTTTACTATACTGTTGATATCCATCTAATATGTTGTTTAGAATTTTTGCATTTATGCTCATCTGGGATACTGGCCTGTAATTTTTTTGTAGTGTCTTTATCTGGTTTTGATATCAGCATAATGNTCTTGTTTTTGCTGACTGTATAGAGCTTCTCCATCTTTGGTTGCAAAGAACATCAGTTCAGTTCAGTCGCTCAGTCGTGTCCAACTCCTTGCGACCCCATGAATCGCAGCACGCCAGGCCTCCCTGCCCATCACCATCTCCGGGAGTTCACTCAGACTCACATCCATCAAGTCCGTGATGCCATCCAGCTATCTCATCCTTGGTCTCAATCTGATTTCGGTGTTGACCATCTGGTGATGTCCATGTGTAGAGTCTCCTCTTGTTTTGTTGGAAGAGGGTGTTTGTTATGACCAGTGCATTCTCTTGGCAAAACGCTGTTAGCCTTTGCCCTGCTTCTTTTTGTACTCCAAGGCCAAATTTGCCTGTTACTCAGGTATCTCTTGAGTTCCTACTTTTGCATTCCAGTACCCTGTAATGAAAAGGGCATCTTTTTTGGGTGTTAGTTCTAGAAGGTCTTGTAGGTCTTCATAGAACTATTCAACTTCAGCTCCTTAAGCATTATTTGTTGGGGCATAGACTTGTTGGGGTGATGTTGAATGGTTTGCCTTGGAAACGAACAGATCATTTTGTCATTTTTGAGACTGCACCCAGAGTCTTCTGTTGACTATGAGGGCTACTCCATTTCTTCTAAGGGATTCTTGTCCACAGTAGTAGATATAATGGTCATCTGAGTTAAATTCGCCCATTCCAGTGAATGGTTGTACATTAATTGACCACATAAGAGGGACTTTATTTCTGAGCTCTCTATTCTCCATTGATCTATGTGTCTATTTTTGTGCCACGACCATACTGTTTTGATTCCTATAGCTTTGTAGCAAGCATAGCTTGAAAACTGTCAAGCACAGTTTGACACCTCTGGCTTTGTTCCTCTTAAATTGCTTTGGTTTTCACATTTTTTCATGTTCTAGAATATTCTTTAGGATGCTGTGTTTCAATTCTGTAAAAAATGCTATTGTTACTTTGATAAGAGATTTCATTGAATCTGTAGATTGCTTTCGGTAGTATGGACATTTTAACAACATTAGTTCTTTCATTAATGTTTAATGGATTTGAGTATAGGTCTTTCACTTTCTTGGTAGATTTTATTATTCTTTTGGCTGCAGTTGTAAATATGATTGTCTTAATTTCTATTTCTTATAGTTCATTATTGGTGCATAGAAATGCAATTGATTTCTATATATTGATTTTGTATCCTGAAGTTTTACTGAATTCATAGATTAGTTTCAATAGTTTTTTGGGGGTGGAGTTTTTAGGGTTTTCTATAGAAAACCTTATGTGGATGCCTTTTATTTCTCTTTCTTGTGTGCTGCTGTCACCAAGACTTCTGATACTAATTTGAATAAAATGTCAATAGTAGACACTTTTCCTTGTTCCTGATCTTAAAGGAAAAGCATTTGGTGTTTCATTGTTTAAGTATTTTCTGAGCCACTGGTTTGTCATACACAGCTCTTATTATGTTGATACATGTTTCCTCTATACCCACTTTATTGAGAGTTTTTATAAAAAATGGATATTGAATTTTGTCAAACACTTTTTCTGCTTTGATTCAAATGACTCTGTGGTTTTTATTCTTTACTTTGTTAATGTAATGTATCATGTTGATTTATTTGTGTATATAGAACCATCCTTGCATCTGTGGAATACACTTGATAATGGTGAATGGTTCTTTTACTATACTGTTGATATCCATCTAATATGTTGTTTAGAATTTTTGCATTTATGCTCATCTGGGATACTGGCCTGTAATTTTTTTGTAGTGTCTTTATCTGGTTTTGATATCAGCATAATGCTGGCTTCAGAGAATGACTTTAGAATAGTTCCTCCCTCTTCAATTTTTTTGGAATAGTTTGAGAAGGATAGGTATTAACTCTTCCTTAAGTTTGTTGAATTTACCTGTTGTCTGGTCCTGGGCTTGTTTGTTGGGAGGCTTTTTAAAATGTCTAATTCTGTTTCATTATTGGTTATCTGTCTGTTCAGATTTTATATTTTTCCAGATTTACTTTTGGAAAGTTGCATGTTTCTAGGAATTACCCATTTCTTCTAGGCTGTTCATTTTGTTGGCAAATAATTGTTTGTAGCAATCTTTTATGATCCTTTGTATTTCTGTTGTGTCAATTGTAACTTCTTTGCTTTCAGGTCTGTTTTGCCTGATATTAGTACTGCTACTACAAGTTTCTTTTCATTTGCATGAAATGTCTTTTTCTATCCCTTCACTTTCATTCTGTGTATATCTTTAGATCTGAAGCCTGGGTATGCAGCATATAAATGGGTCTTGTTGCTTTAATCCATTCAGCCACCCTTTGTCTTTTGATTGCAGCATTTAGTCCATTTACATTTAAAGTAGTTATTGATGGGTATGTACTTATTACCATTTTGTTAATTGTTTTGTAGTCTCTCCTTCATTTCTTCTTTTCTTGTTTTCTTTGTGATTTGATGACTTTCTTTAGTGTGTTGATTGTATTCCTTTCTCTTTATTTTATGTGTGTGTATAATTATAGGTTTTAGGTTTATGGTTACCATGAGGTTCATATACAACAATCTATGTAAACAGCAGTCTATTTAAATGGATGGTCATTTAAGTCAGAGCACATTCTAAAAGCTACTTACCCCCCGCCCCCATATTTTATGTTTCTGACATATTTTGCATCTTTTTGTGTATCATTTATTTGTTTCATATTATAGGTGATTTTACTACTTTTGTATTTTAACCTTCATATTAGCTTTGTAGGTGACTGACCTTTAGTATATGTTTGCCCTCATCAGTGATATTTTTTCTTTCATGATTTTCGTGTTTCTAGTTATGGCTTCGTCTTTTCGGTTTAAAGAAATTCCTTTACCACTTCTTATAAGGCTCAGTTAGTGGTGATGAACTCTATTAGCTTTTACTTCTCTGGTAAATCCATTATCTCTACTTCAATTCTGAATGATAGTCTTGGCAGGTCGAGTATTCTTGGTTGAAAGTTTTTTTCTTTTAGCACTTTGAATACCATGTTAGTCTCCTCTGGCCTGAAAAGTTTCTGCTGACAAGTCAGCTGATAGTCTTATGTGGGTGTCCCTTGTTGCCTTAAAGATTCCTTCCTGGTCTTTAACTTTTGAGGTTTTAACTGTAATGTATCTTGGTATGGGTCTCTTGGGTTCATCTCATTTGGGACTCTGTGCATCCTGGACTTGGATGTCTGTTTTGCTAACCAGGTTAGGAAGGTTTTCAGTCATTTTTCTTCAAATATGTTTTGAAGAAAAATTTCCCTCTCTCTTCTCCTTCTGGACCCCTGTGAATGTTAATACACTTGATGTTGTCTCACAGGTCCCTTAAACTATCCTATTACTTTATTTTTTAAAATTATATTTTGGCTGCATCGTGCAGTAGGCACAACTTTCCTTCCCTTCAGTTCAGTTCAGTTGCTCAGTTGTGTCCGACTCTTTGCAACCCCATGAATCGCAGCACGCTAGGCCTCCCTGTCCATCACCAACTCCCAGAGTTCTCTCAAACGCACGTCCATCGAGTCGGTGATGCCATCCAGCCATCTCATCCTCTGTCACCCTGTTCTCCTCCTGCCCCCAATCCCTCCCAGCATCAGAGTCTTTTCCAGTGAGTCAACTCTTCACATGAGGTGGCCAAAGTACTGGAGTTTCAACTTCCTTTCAGTTCAGTTCAGTTCAGTTGCTCAGTCGTGTCCGACTCTTTGCGACCCCATGAATCGCAGCACGCCAGGCCTCCCTGTCCATCACCAGATCCCGGAGTTCACTCAGACTCACGTCCATCAAGTCGGTGATGCCATCCAGCCATCTCATCCTC
>SJYV01047116.1:63749-85365 GCA_006410875.1 Neotragus pygmaeus
CATCAGAGTCTTTTCCAATGAGTCAACTCTTCATATGAGGTGCCCAAAGTACTGGAGTTTCAGCTTTAGCATCATTCCTTCCGAAGAACACCCAGGATTGATCTCCTTTGGAATGGACTGGTTGGATCTCTTTGCAGTCCAAGGGACTCTCAAGAGTCTTCTCCAACACCACAGTTCAAAAGCATCAATTCTTCGGTGCTCAGCTTTCTTCTCAGTCCAACTCTCACATCCATACATGACTACTGGATAAACCATAGCCTTGACTAGACAGACCTTTGTTGGCAAAGTAATGTTTCTGCTTTTCAATATGCTATCTAGGTTGGTCACAACTTTTCTTCCAAGGAGTAAGCGTCTTTTAATTTCATGGCTGCAGTCATTATCTGCAGTGATTTTGGAGCCGAAAAAAATAAAGTCTGACACTGTTTCCACTGTTTCCCTGTGCCCCTTGTAGTGGAAGCATGGAGTTTGGACCACTGGACTACCATGGAAGTTTCAAGCTATCTTCATTTTAAAAATTATAATTTTTTTCTGTTTTGACTGGGTGATATCCACTACCCTGTCTCAGATTGCTGATCCATTCTTCTGCATCTTCTAGTCTGCTGTTGATTGCCTCTGGTATATTTTTCATTTCTGTTAATCTATTTTTCAGTTCTGATTGGTTCTTTTCTATGTCTTCTATCTCACTGTTGCAGTTCTCACCTAGTTCATCCATTCTCCAGAGTTCAGTGAACTTTAAGACTATTAATTTAACTTTTTTTTCTAGTTAATTGCTTATCTCCATTTTATTTTTTTCCTTTGGTTTTGTCTTATTTTCTCATTTGTAGGCTATTCCTTTGTCTCCTCATTTTGCCTTTCTATTTGTTTCTACATATTACAGCTATATCTCTCACTCTTGAAAGACTAGCCCTATGTAAGTATCTGTGGGCCCAGTGGCACCATAACCCCAGGCACCAGAGCGAGATCCTCCTGTTATACCCTCTGTGTGCTGTGTATGCCTTCTTGTTGTGGTTGGGCTGCAAGTGCTGTGTGTGCACTGGTAGATGGGGCTGGTGCCTGACGTGGCTAGCTGAGTGGCTTGGCTACAACTGCTGTTGACACCCTCGTGGGTAGGGCTAGCTCCCAGTCTGTCTGTCCATGAAGCCTGGCTATGACTACTGTGGGTACATTAGTGTGCAAGGCTTGTCCCCTCTAGCAGGAGCCATTTTTGAGGGATACTGGTGCTGGCTGGGACTACTTGCCAGGTAGGGCAGGGTGGGTGCTATTTTGGAGGCACTGGCTGAGGCTGGTCGGTTGGGCAGTGTGAGTTCTCAGAGGAATGCTGGGGATGGGTTCAAGGTGTTAAGTACATTGATGGAGAGTGGCAGAAATGGTTCCTAGCAGAACAGGAGAGTAAAAACAAAAAGGATGCCCAACAGCACTTCTATCACTGGAGGAAGATCCACCAGAAACCTGCCCTTTATGGCACATGCCCTAAAATAAGTCTCCCTCTTGTATGATCCAGGTGCTTTTCAAGCTGCTGTCTCTGTGCTGGGACTCAGAGTGAATGAGCTTGTGTGAGCTTTTCAAGAGCGGAGCTTTATTTCCCCATAGTCCTTAGGCTCTCCTGGACATAAGCCCAGCTGATTTTCAAAGCCAGACATCGTGGGGATTCATTGACTCATCTTCCCTGAGTAGACCTATGGGCTATGAAGCCCAAAATGAGGCTTGAGCCTCTTGCTCCTCAAGGGGGACCTCCTTGGTTATGATATGCCTCCTGCTTGTGGCATTGCCTCAGGGGCATGGGTTCTGTTGGAATCCGTCTCTGCCTCTCCTATCTGTTTTGATGTGGCCTTTTATTTATATCTAGAGTTGTAGAAAATTTGTCCTGCTAGTTTTCAGGTTGTTCTCAAAGACAGCTGTTCCATATAAAGTAGTTTTAGTGTGTCTGTAGGAGGAGATAAGCATAGTTTTTCTGCCATCTTGACCTGGACTCTCCCTGAAACATTTAGCTTTGAAAACCAGTGAGGCTGGAGTCCATGAGACCTACAAGTGAGAAAAGGCTATACTGAAGTGAGAAAAGGCTCTTAAATGGTTTGTATGTTTGGTCTCACCTGCACCAGGGCCCAGTATAGAAGCAGCCACTATAAAGGATTTTCTGTTAAGGAGGCAAATTTCCTTATCTTTAAGCCTTGACCTAAGGGACAAGCATCTAATTTACTGCACATCTAGGGGCCTTCTGGCTACTCTGAAAGGACAGACACTAGCAGGCACCATCTTTTCACTCCCTCTGTGGCTCAGTCCAGCCAGAGGGCACTGGTTTCCCACTCTCCCACTGCTTTACAGAACACCAGTATCTCACCAGTGTCCTGGCTTTTATGTCAGGTGCTCCAGTTTTTACTGTGCCACCTGGGGGATGCCACTTGATTGCCTGGCTCGAGAAGTCAGCATGGCCTGTGGTACCATAGCATGGGAACATCACAATTCAAGACAGTTCTTAGCAGGCTGCCATGTCCAGAGCACAGCACAGACAGAAGATCAGAAAACACTCCTAGTCTTTCAGTGAGAAGCCTATTTGCTTAACCAGGAACTTGGGCCTGAGGGGTAGGCTTCTGATTTGGCACACATCCAGAGGTCAACAGAGGAGCTCTCAGGGAATGACGACCGACGGATGCGATCTTTGAGCTTCCCCTCTGCCACACTCTGGCTGTATCTTTCAGGAAGGAGCTTATAAACTTGTCTGACACCTTGGTTACAGTGGCTGCCTCCAGGGACATCTCTGGATTGTCTGGCTCTGGTGGCCACCAGGGCTTATACTCATGGGTTCCATGGGACTGTAACCGAAGGAGAAAGAATTCTTAAAGAGCTACCACTCCCAGGGCAAAGCAAGAGGCAACACACCCAAGAGCGCAGTCTGTTAAAGAAGCCTATTAGCTTACCATCACAGCTGCAGTCAGAGGGATAGAAATTCTTAATTAAGCACAGATCTAAGGGTAATCCTTTCTAGAGGCCTCAAAGGGTGGGTGTGTTTTCATACTGTCTTTCTGCTGTACTCCAGAGCCCCAGGATCTCCTGGAGGGGAATTTTTATGTATGTCTGGTGCCCTGGGTTTTGTATCTGGAGCCCTGGCTTTAGTGGCTGCCACAATGTGACAGCTGGAGAGACAATTCATTGTAAGCTACCAAACCAGAGCACTATGCAAACAGCAGAGTGAAATATAAACCCACCAGTCTTTCTGTGAAAAACGTCTACTTGTGTGTGCTAGAGCACTGGCTTCACATTTAGGGCCCTATGGAGGTGCTTCTGGGGAACATAAGGCGATGGATGCCATCATTTCACTCTCACTTTGCCTTGCTTCAGCCTGCCAATACCTCCCAGAAAGGAGTTTATACAGTTATTTAGCACCCCTGATTTTTTTTGACTGTTGCCCAGGGATATCTCCCAATTACTTAGTTCTGATGGCAAGTGGGACTTATACTTGTGGTGCCATAAGACTTTATACATTTGCATAATTTAAGAGCTACTGATGAGAGTCTCCCACTTCCCTGGTGGCTCAGACAATAAAGTGTCTGCCTGCAATGCGGGAAACCTGGGTTTGATCCCCGGGTTGGGAAGATTCCCTCGGAAAAGGACATGGCAACCCACTCCAATACTCTTGCCTGGAAAATTCCATGGCTAGCTTTTAATCAGCCTGAATCTAGCTGCTGCCTGAGATCTTTCCTTTGGGACACTGAAAGTCTTCACATACTCTTAACTATTGGGAACCATCAAACTTAAAATAGGATGCTTGGACGAGTACAGAGGTTTGAGAGACAACCAAGAGCTAGGGCAGAGTTGAACCATAATGTTCATGTCCTATGTGAAGCCACTACTTCAAGACTGGGAGAGGTGTTTGTTTTATCTAATGCATAGAAACTAACATAGGGAGTCAAGCACAATGAAGAAAGAGAGAAATATGTTCCAAACTAAAGAACAAGGGAAAAAAAAACTCAGGAAAAAATCCTTAATGAAATGGAGATAACTGATTTACCTGATAAAGAGTTCAAAATAAAGGTCATAAAAATCCTCACCAAACTCAGAAGAAGAAAGAATGGATACAGTGAGAACTCCAACAAAGACAGAAAATGATAAAAAAAAGTACTAAACAGAAGTTACAGAGTTGAAGGATACAGTAATGGAATGAAATACACTAGGGGAGTTCAACAGCAGACTATATGAAGCAAAGACAGAATCAGTGAACTCAAAGACATGGCAGTAGAATTCATACAGTCAGAGGAGCAAAAAACAAAACAAAAAGAATGAAGTAAAGTGAAGACTGCTTGAACGACTTATGGAACAGTATCAAACAGACCAACATTTGCATTACCGAGGTCTGAAAAGGAGGAGAGATAGAGAAAGAGGCAGAAGCAGAAAACTGAATTGAAATAATGGCTGAAAGCATTCCTAACATGGTGAAAGAAACAGACATCTGGATCTAGGGAGCCCAGAGAATTCCAAAACAGAGTAACCCAAAGAGATCCACAGGAACACATACTGAAGTGTAAAAAGCTAAAGACAAGAAGAGAATCTTAAAAGCAGCAAGGGGGGCGGGAAACTAGCTGCATACAAGGAAACCCCTGTAAGTTGATGAGTTGATTTTTCAGCAGAAAAACTGTAGACCAGAAGGGAGCAGCATGATATATTTAAAGTGTGGAAAGAAAACTTCTAGGCCAGAGTAGTCTACCAGGCATTGTTTTCATCAAGAACTGAAGAAGAGCTAAAGAGTTTTCCAGACAAGCAAAGCTAACAGAGTTTATTGCCACTAAACTGGCCTGACAAGAAATAAAAGAAAAGTACTTTTTTAAAACTGAAAAAAAAATCGGGCTAATTAGTAACAAGAAAACATATGAAAGTATATATCTCACTGGTAATGACAAATATATAGCAAAGGTGGTGAATTATTTATAAAATATGAAAGTCAAAATATAAAAGTAGTAAAAAATAGCTATAATTAATACATATATAAAAGATGTAAAATGTGACAACAAAAAATGACAGGAGAGAGCAAGAATGTAGATCTTTAGAATGCAAACTTAAGTTAATATAGACTGTTCTTAATATAATTTTTTATGTAAGCCCCATGGTAACCAAAAAGCAATAACCTATAAAAGATACACAAAGATAAAGAACTCTAAGCATACCATGAAAGCCATCATGCCATAAAGAGAACATAAGAAGACGAAACAGAACTACAACAACAATCAGAAAACAATTTAAAAAACAGCAGGAAATACATAACTACCAACAATTACTTTAAATGTAAATGGACTAAATTCTCCAGTCAAAGGACACAAATTGGCTAAATGGATAAGAAATGATATAGCTATATGATGCACACAAAAATTCACTGACTGTAAAGACATGCACAGACTGAAAGTGAAGGAATGGAAAATGATTTCATGCAAACAGATACAAAAAGAAAGCTGGGTTAGCAATACTTGTGTCAGACGAAAGACTTTATAATAAAGACTGTAATAAGAGGGAAAGAAAGGCATTACAGAATGATATAGAGATCAACATGAGGATGTATCATTTGTAAATATTTATGCACCTCAATATATAAAACAAATATTACCAGACTGAAATGGACAAATAGGCAGCAATACAATAATAGTAAGACACTTAACTACCACACTTTCATCAATGAATACATCATTCAGATAGAAAATCAGTGAGGAAACATAAATAACATGTTAGGTCAGATGAACTTAATTGATACATATAAAACATTCCATCAAAAAGCAACAAAATATACACTCTTCACAAATGACATGAAAGTTTCTTCAAGATAGATCATACATTATGCTGTAAAACACATCAATAAATTCAAGAAAGTTCAAATTATATCAAGCATCTTTTATGACAGTTGTATAAAACTAGAAATTATTTGCAAGATGAAAACTGGGAAATTCTCAAATATGTAGCAATTAAACAACATGATATTGAACAACCAACGTGTCAAAGAAATAAAAGAAAGCAAAAATACCTTGATGTAAATGAAAATCAAAATACAACATACCCAAACTTACAGGATGTAGTGAAAGCTGTTCTAAGGGGAAAATTCATAGTGATAAATGCTTATATCAAAACCCAAGAAATACCTCAAATAAATAACTGAATTTTAATCCTCCAGCAACTAGAGAGAGGGGACGTAGGAGCCTGGTAGGCTGCAGTCCATGGGATCGTGAAGAGTCAGACAAGACTGAGCGAGTTCACTTTCACTTTTCACTTTCATGCATTGGAGAAGGAAATGGCAACCGACTTGCCTGGAGAATCCCAGGGATGGCGGAGCCTGGTGGGCTGCTGTCCATGGGGTTGCACAGAGTCGGACACAACTGAAGCAACTTAGTAGCAGCAGCAGCAGAACAAATGAAACCCAAAAGTGACGGAAGGAAGGAAGGAAGCAGCACAGGTCAGAGCAGAAATACATGAGCAGGACTAGAGAGATGGTAAGGGCCGAAGGAGACTAAGAGCTGGTCCTTTGAAAGGATGAAGCTTCAGCTAACATCATACTCAATGGTGAAACGCTGGAAGGTTTTCCTCTAAGACCAAGAACAAGAAAAGGGCACTCACTCTTGCTACTTTTATTCAATGTAGTACTGGAAGTCCTAGCTGGGACAGTTAGGCCAGAGAAATAAGTAAAAGCTAACCAAATTTAAAATGAAGAACTCTCACTAGGTGCAGATAATATCATATATAGAAAACCTTAAAGACTTTACCAAGAGACTGTTAAAAACTAATAAACACAATAAAATTGCAAGATACAAAATCAATATACAAAAATCTTTTGCATTTCTACACAGTAACAATGAACTAGCAGAAAGAGAAATGAACAAATCAATTTACCACTGCATCAAGAATGAAATAAAATATCCGGAAATAAATTTAAACAAAGAGGTGAAAGATCTGTGTGCTGAAAAATCAGGACACTGATGAATGCAATCGAAGCTACATATAAATTGACATATTTCATTCTAATGGACTGGAATAATTAATGTTGTCGAAAAGTCCCTACTAACCAAAGTCATCTACAGATTAAATGCAATTCCATAAAAATTCCAATGACATTTTCCACATAAATAAAACAATCCTAAAATTTGTATGGAATCATACAAGATCCCAACATGTCAAAGCAAACTTGAGCAAGAAGAACAAAACTAAAGCATCACATTACCTCATTTCAAATTATACAACAACACTGTAATAATCAAAACAGTGGCTGTCACAAAAATAGACATGTAGATTAGTGGGACAGAACAGGGCCTTGAAATCAATCTACACATATATGATCAATTGATTTCTAACAAAGGAGCCAAGAAGATACAAGGATATACAATGGGGGAAAGAACAATCTGTTCAATAACGGGTATTGTGACGAATGGACAGCTTTATGCAAAACAAAGCAAAACTGCACCACTGTCTTACGTTACACACAGAAACCAACTCACAATGGATTGAATATAAGACCTGAAGCCAAGCTTCTAGGCTGTGATCTCCCTGACATTGGTCTTGGCAATGTTTTTTTTTTGGTCTGACACCAAAAGCAAACCAATAAAATAAAAAATACATGAGTCAGCTAAAAAAAAAAAAAAAAAAAGCTTCTGCACAGCAAAGGTGAGGTGAGGTGAGGTGAAGTCACTCAGTTGTGTCTGACTCTTTGCAACCCATGGACTGTAGCCTACTAGGCTCCTCCATCCATAGGATTTTCCAGGTAAGAGTACTGGAGTGGGTTGACATTTCCTTCTCTAGAGAAACAGAGTTAGAAGCTCTGCACAGCAAAGTAAACCATCAAAATAAAATAAAAAGACAACCTACTGAATAAAATATTTGCAAATTCGCTGGACTGGAAGAAACACAAGCTGGAATCAAGATTGCCGGGAGAAATATCAATAACCTCAGATATGCAGATGACATCACCCTTATGGCAGAAAGTGAAGAGGAGCTAAAAAGCCTCTTGATGAAAGTGAAAGAGGAGAGTGAAAAANTGGCCTGTAGTTTTCTTTTTTGTGTTGTCTTTCTCTGCTTTTGGTATCAGGGTGATGGTAGCCTTGTAGAATGAGTTTGGAAGTGTTTCTTCCTCTGCAGTTTTATGAAAGAGCTTTAGAAGGATAGGCATTAGCTCTTCTCTAAATGTTTGATAGAATTCTTCTGTGAAGCCATCCTGTCCTGGGCTTTTGTTTTTGGGGAAATTTTTGATCACAGCTTTGATTTCAGTGCTTGTAATTGGGTTATTCATAATTTCTATTTCTTTCTGGTTCAGTCTTAGAAGGCTGAACTTTTCTAAGAATCTGTCTATTTCTTCTAGGTTATCCATTTTATTGCCATATAGTTGTTCATAATACTCTCTTATAATTCTTTGTATTTCTGCATTGTCTGTTGTAATCTCTCCTTTTTCATTTCTAATTTTGTTGATTTGATCCTTCTCTCTATTTTTATTGATGAGTCTAGCTAAAGGTTTGTCAATTTTGTTTATCTTCTCAAAGAACCAGCTTTTAGTTTCATTGATCTTTACTATTGCTTCTTTCTTTTTCATTTATTTCTGCTTGGACCTTTATGATTTCTTTCCNCCTTCTCTCTATTTTTATTGATGAGTCTAGCTAAAGGTTTGTCAATTTTGTTTATCTTCTCAAAGAACCAGCTTTTAGTTTCATTGATCTTTACTATTGCTTCTTTCTTTTTCATTTATTTCTGCTTGGACCTTTATGATTTCTTTCCTTCTATTAATTTTTGTTTGTTTGTTTGTCTTTTTCCAGTTGCTTTAGGTGTAAAGTTGTCTATTTGATGTTTTTCTTATTTCTTGAGGTAGGATTGTATTGCTATAAACCTCGCTCTTAGAACTGCTTTTGCTGCATCCATAGGTTTTGAGTTATCATGTTTTCATTGTCATTTGTTTCTAGAAAATTTTTTATTTCCCTTTTGATTTCTTCAGTAACCTGTTGNGAACATATGCAGTGTACAGTGTCAAACAAGCTTCAGAACCTCTTTTGGTGGAAGAACAATGTTCTGGAGACCACACTTCACTGGGGTTGGGTTTGTTTATCCCCTGTTTTATTCAGAGCCAGGAGAAAGCAACGTGTCAGAGATAAAACTGTGTCAGGAAAAAATTAACAATGGTTATTTATTCATAAACTTGCATCAAGGGAACTCATTTGTAGTCACTTTTGTTTCAGCAGATCTCATAGAAAGGTGTTAGAAAGTAGAATGCATTTTATAGGCTCAAAAGAAGTACAGCGGTAGTCTTTGGTTGGCAAGAATTCTCCTGGAGTAGGATTTTGTAAGTGGAAAAAGCTTTCTAATTGGGCTTCAGGTCTATTTGGCCTTTCATGGTTGACTACAGGGTCAAGTAAGCAGTGGGGGCCATCCTAAGAGAGGGAAAACAAGCGGAGGGGACCAGTGGGGTGCTTTGCCATTAAACTTCTATATTATTTATTATGACAGTCAGCTTCTGAGATGTGACGAGGGATCAGATGACTTGATACTGAGTCAAAGTTAAAGAAAACGCTTCTATGTGGCAGGCGCTATGCTAATTCCCTAATGTTACCTTTCCCTGTGCTCCTGTACTGCATTTAATGACACCAGACTTCAGGGGAGACAGTATCTTGTGCATTTACACGTGAGATGACATGGAACAGCTGTCTAAGTTTATGACAAGGAGGACTCAATATTCAGTCTCTAGTCCATCTGGCCTGAAACATCTTCCTAATATGCCAACTTGTTTCTTCTGTTGAATCCTGGTGAATTTAGAATCTACAGGATTTGACATTGTTATATCTTCCATATGTCACCAAAACAATGAACTCCAAAGGAAGGCCAAATTTTGGTTATGAAATATTGTTGAATCAATAATTGCTTGTGGCAGATGAGTTCTTAATGTTTTTTTTCTCCTTTTTGCCACACTAGTCTTTTTGGAAAGAGGTTTGTGTGGCTTGTTGTTGTGATATTTATTGTGGCAGTATTTGAAGTAAATTGTTCCTTAAGCCTTTGAAGTTTCTCACTAAATACTTCATGATGGATTAGGGTAACACTTGAAATAAGGAAAAAGAAATTGGATTGTGCTTTGCTTGGCTTCCAAGGTTATTAACGACTGAGTTCAACACTGCTTTTTCAACCATCCTCTGCATCTTCCCCTCACTTCTACAACTCGTACCTTCTTCTTCAGAAAAGGCATCTGCCTTTACCTTACAGAAAATTTTTTCTCATTTCTATTCTGTTCCTACCCTATCTCTATTTCATTTATTTCTTCTTGGCCTTCTCCATCATTCAGACATCAGCTTAAGCCTTTATGTAGGCACTGTGGAGTAGTGAACAAAGAAAGCTAGCCCTTTTACAGAGAAGCATTTTTTTGATTATGGAAAATTCCATACATAAAAGAGTGTATTATATGCTTGTCATAAATAATGGTCACTCAGCTTTAGTGTCTATATATATATATATATATATAAAATAAAACCACTACTATAATCAAGAAAGCTACCAGGTCCCAGTGGTTAAGACTCTGGGCTTCCACTGCAGGGGCACAGGTTTGATCCCTGGCTGGGGAACTAAGATCCCGCATGCTGAGTGGCCAAAAAATAAGTTGAAATAAATTTTTTTTAAAAGACAGCAACCAAAAAGAAAAATAAATAAAAGACAGCAACCATATCATCACCCTGAAATGTTCTTCATGCATTTTATAAACCCTCCCCATGTCCCTTCCTGCTTACTGGCACCCCATCCCCAGGAAACCACCTGTTTTCTGTTGCACTACATTAGGTTACAGTGTTAGGATTTTATATCCATGGACCCATACAGTATGCACTCTTTTATCTGGCTTCTTTCACTCACCATAACTATTCTGAGATTCATGTGTGTTTTTTATGTGCATCAGTAGTCTATTACTTTTTATTGCTGAGTGGTCTTCAAGTTTGCATAATCAGTTCAGTTCAGTTGCTCAGTTGTGTCCGACTCTTTGCCACCCCATAGACTGCAGTATGCCAGGCTTCCCAGTCCATCACCAACTCCCGGAGTTCACTCAAACTCATGTCCAATGAGTCAGTGATGCCATCCAACCATTTCATCCTCTGTTGTCCCTTTCTCCTCCCACCTTCAATCTTTCCCAGCATCAGGGTCTTTTCCAATGAGTCAGCTCTTCGTATCAGGTGGCCAAAGTCAAAATTGGAGTTTCAGCTTGAGCATCAGTCCTTCCAATGAATATTCAGGATTAATTTCCTTTAGGATGGACTGTTTGGATCTCCTTGCTGTCCAAGGGACTCTCAAGAGTCTTCTCCAACATCACAGTTCAAAAGCATCAATTCTTTGATGCTCAGCTTTCTTTACAGTCCACACTCACATCCATACATGACTACTGGAAAAACCATACTCTTGACTAGACAGACCTTTGTTGGCAAAGTAATGTCTCTGCTTTTGAATATGCTGTCTAGGTTTGTCATTATTTTTCTTCCCAGGAGCAAGAGTCTTATTTCATGGCTGCAGCCGCCATCTGCAATGATTTTGGAGCCCCCCAAAATAAAGTCTGTCACTGTTTCCATTGTTTCCCCATCTATTTGCCATGAAGTGATGGGACTGGATGCCGTGATCTTAATTTTCTGAACCGTGAGTTTTAAGCCAATTTTTTCACTCTCCTCTTTCACTTTCATCAAGAGGCTCTTTAGTTCTTTGCTTTCTGCTCTAAGGGTGGTGTCATCTGCATATCTGAGGTTATTGATATTTCTCCCAGCAATCTTGATTCCAGCCTGTGCTTCATCCTGCCCACCATTTTGCATGATGTACTCTGCATATAAATTAAATAAGCAGGGTGACAATATACAGCCATGATGTACTCCTTTCCCGATTTGGAACCAGTCTGTTGTTTCATGTCCAGTTCTAACTGTTGCTTCTTAATGTGCATAGAGATTTCTCAGGAGGCAGGTCAGGTGGTATAGTATTCCCATTTCTTTAAGAATTTTCCACAGTAATCAGTTTTCTTTTAATTTTGAGACCTGTCCATCATATCAGTTTCCTGTTGCTGCTGCTAAGTCGCATCAGTTGTGTCCAACCCTGTGCGACCCCAGAGACGGCAGCCAACCAGCCTCCCTCGTCCCTGGGATTCTCCAGGCAAGAACACTGGAGTGGGTTGCCATTTCCTTCTCCGATGCATGAAAGTGAAAAGTGAAAGTGAAGTCGCTCAGTCATGTCCAACTCCCAGCGACCCCCATGGACTGCAGCCTTCCAGGTCCTCCATCCATGGTATTTGCCAGGCAAGAGTACTGGAGTGGGTTGCCATTGCCTTTCCTAGAGCTGCCCTAAAAATTATACCACAAACTATGTGGCTTAAACAGAAGTGTTTCTCTTTCAAGTTCTGGAGGGAAGCATGGATATTTTAACAAGATTCTTCCAAATCATTAAGATGGGGTATCTTTCCATTTTTTGTATCCTCTTTAAATTCTTTCATCAAGATTTTATATATTTCAGTATACAGATCTTCAATTTTGTTGGTCAAATGTATTCCTATGTGTTTCATTTCACTTGATGCTGTTTGTATATGGGAAGATTTTCTTAAATCCTTTTTCAAATACTCTGTTGTCAGTGTACAGAAGTGCAACTAATTTTTGTAGGTTCATTTAATATACTGCAACTTTCCAATATTCATTTATTTTTTTCTAACAGATTTTGTGGTCTTTAAGGGTTTTCTATATATAACATTATGCAATTTTCAAAGAAAAAAATTTACTCTTTCCCTGGTCTGGGTACTACTTCTTTACTTTTCTTGACCGATTATTCTGGCTAAGACTTCTATTTCAGTGAAAGTGGCAAGAGTGGGCTTCCTTGTCTTGCTCTTAGAGGAAAAGCTTTTACCTTTTTACCACTGAGTATGATGTTGGTTGTGGACTTGTCACGTGTGTGTGCGTGCTACGTCGCTTCAGTCATTTCCAACTCTTTGTGACCCTATGAACTGTATCCTACCAGAGCTCTCTATCCATGGGATTCTCCAGGCAAGAATACTGGAGTGGGTTGCCATGCCCTCCTCCAGGGGATCTTCTCAACCCAGGGATTGAACCTGCATCTCTTATGTCTCCTGCCTTGGCAGGTGAGTTCGTTATCACTAGTGCCACGTGGGAAGCCTCGGACTTGTCATACACAGCCTTTATTATGTTGAGGTACATTCCTTCTACACCTAATTTGATGAGACTTTTTTAATCTCTTTAATTGAAAAGTTGTTCAATTGTGTCAAATGCTTTTCTGTATCTATTGAGTTGATCATATAACTTTTATCTTTTATTCTTTTAATGTGGCAATGACATTTACAGATTTGCATCTCAAACCATCCTTGCGTCCTAGGCATCAGTTCAGTTGCTCAGTCGTGTCTGACTCTTTGCCACCCCATGATCGCAGCACACCAGGCCTCCCTGTCCATCACTAACTCCCGGAGTTCACTCAAACTCATGTCCATCGAGTCGGTGATGCCATCCAGCCATCTCATCCTCTGTCGTCCCCTTTTCCTCCTGCCCCCAATCCCTCCCAGCATCAGAGTCTTTTCCAGTGAGTCAACTCTTCGCATGAGGTGGCCTAAACCCCACTTAATCATGGTATATGATCATTTTAATGTGTTGTTGAATTCAGTTTGCCAGTATTTTGTTGAGAATTTCTGTATCTATGTTTATTAGAAATATTAGCTTATAATTTTCTTCTCTCATAGTTTCATTATCTGATTTTGGTTTCATAAAATGAATTTGAGAGTATTCCCTTTTCACTTTTTAAGNCCTGCCCCCAATCCCTCCCAGCATCAGAGTCTTTTCCAGTGAGTCAACTCTTCGCATGAGGTGGCCTAAACCCCACTTAATCATGGTATATGATCATTTTAATGTGTTGTTGAATTCAGTTTGCCAGTATTTTGTTGAGAATTTCTGTATCTATGTTTATTAGAAATATTAGCTTATAATTTTCTTCTCTCATAGTTTCATTATCTGACTTTGGTTTCATAAAATGAATTTGAGAGTATTCCCTTTTCACTTTTTAAGAAGAGTTTTAGAATAATTTGGATTCATTCTTCAACTGTAAAATCATTAGGTCTTGGACTTTTCTTTCTTGGGATGTTTCTGATTACTGATTCCTTCTTACTCACTCACTACTGGCCTGCTCAGATTTCCTGATTCAGTCTTGGTAGGTTGAATGTTTCAAGGAGTTTATCCATGACACCACCGTTATGGCAGAAAGTGAAAGAGGAGAGTGAAAAGTTTGGCTTAAAGCTCAAAATTCAGAAAACTAAGATCATGGCATCCAGTCTCATCACTTCATGGGAAATAGATGGGGAAACAGTGGAAACAGTGGCTGACTTTATTTTTCTGGGCTCCAAAATCATTGCAGATGGTGACTGCAGCTATGAAATTAAAAGACATTTACTCTTTGGAAGGAAAGTTATGACCAACCTAGAGAGCATATTCAAAAGCAGAGAGATTACTTTGCCAACAAAGGTCCATTTAAGTCAAGACTATGGTTTTTCCAGTGGTCATGTACGGATGTGAGAGTTGACTATAAAGAAAGCTAAGCACAGAATTATTGATGCTTTTGAACTGTGGTGTTGGAGAAGACTCTTGAGAGTCCCTTGGACTGCAAGGAAATCCAACCAGTCCATCCTAAAGGAGAGCAGTCCTGGGTGTTCATTGGAAGGACTGATGCTGAGGCTGAAACTCCAATACTTTGGCTACCTGATACGAAGAGCTGACTCATTTGAAAAGACCCTGATGCTGGGAAAGATTGAGGGAGGAGGAGAAGGGGATGACAGAGGATGAGATGGTTGGATGGCATCACCGACTCAATGGACATGGGTTTGGGTGGACTCTGGGAGTTGGTGATGGACAGGGAGGCCTGGCGTCCTGCGGTTCATGGGGTTGCAAAGAGTCAGACACGACTGAACTGAACTAGGTTATCAAATTTCTTGCTATATACCTATTTATATAAATCAACCCTGAATACTCACTGGAGGGACTGATGCTGAAGTTGAAGCTCCAATATTTTGGCCACCTGATGGGAAGAGCTGACTCATTGGAAAAGACCCTGATGCTGGGAAATACTGAGGGCAGAGTAGGAGGGAGTGACACAGGATGAGATGTTTGGATGGCATCACTGACTCAATGGACAGGAGTTTGAGCAAACTGCAGGAGATAATAGACAGGGAAGGCTGGCATGCTGCAGTCCATGGGGTCACAAAGATTTGGACACAACTGAGCAGCTGAATAATAACAACAGCTATTATTGTTTCTCCATGTAAGTCCGATAATATTTGCTTTATGTATTTAGGGGCTCCTACATGTTGGGTGCATAAATATTTACAAGTGTTATATCCTCTGTTGCAATGTTCTCTGTATCATTCTGCATTGCCCTTTTTCTTTTCGTAGTCTTTATTTTAAAGTCTTTTGTCTGACATAAAGGTAGCTAATCCAGCTTTGTTTTTGTTTCCATTTACATTGAATATCTTTTCCTATCCCTTAACTTTTAGGCTATGTGTGTCCTTAAAGCTAAAATGAGTCTCTTGTAGGCAGCATATCATACCATCTTGGCTTTTAAAATATATATATATTTATCTTTTTTGGCTGCATCAAGTCTTAGCTGTGGCATGTGAGAGTGTGTGGACTTAGTAGTTGTGGATGTGGGCTCTGTAGTTGTGGTGTGTGTATGTAGCCTCGGCATGTAGCCTCGGCATGTAGCCTCGGCAGTTTGTGGCACTCAGGCTTTCTAGTAGAGACATGTGGGCTGAGCTGTTGTGGCAGGCAGGCTTAGTTGCCCTATGCCATGTAGTATCTTAGATCCCTGGGTTCTTTAGTGGCTCAGTTGGTAACGAGTCTGCCTGCAATGTGGAAGACCTGGGTTCAATCGCTGGGTCAGGAAGATCCCCTAGAGAAGGACATGGCCACCCACTCCAGTGTTCTCGCCTGGAGAATTCCATGGGCAGAGGAACCTGGTGGGCTACAGTCCATGGGGTCACAAAGAGTCAGACATGACTGAGTGACTTTCACTTTCATTTCCAGGGATCAAACTCACATCTCCTGAATTAGAAGGCTGCTTCTTAACCCCTTGACCACCAAGGAAGTCCCTGTACAATCTTGTTTTTAATCATTTTGCAATCTGTGTTTTTTGGTTGGGGATTTTGATCCATTTACATTTAAAGTAATTATTTATCGGTAAGGACTTACTATTGCCATTTTGTTAATTTATATTTTATAGTTCTGTTGCCTTTTTCTTCCTGTCTTCCTTTTTCAGTGGACGATTTTTTTGTAGTGATGTACCTGGATTCCTTTATCTTTTGCATATCTTTTACAGGTTTCCTATTTGTGGTTATCTTACATCAAAGATTTTATAGTGATAAACGTTTATTTGAAGTTGACAACAGCTTAAATTTGACTACATACAAAATCTGTATGTTTTAACTTTTGCTCCCATCACATTTTATGTTACTGTAATAATTCATATCTCATATATTGTGTATTCACTACAAAATTACTGTAGTTATATAAATACTTTTGTCTTAACTTTTAAAGCAGAGTTAAAAGTGATTTATACTTTATCCTTATAAGACTAAAATATTATAAACTAACTATATTCTCATCTTTACAATGAGCTTTATAATTTCTATTTCTGTGTTAGTTGGCATCCTTTAAGGAATGGTTGAATAACTCTCTTTAGCATTTCCTGTAAGGCAGGTCTAGTGATGATGAACTCCCACAGATTTCATCTGGAAAAGTCTTTATCCCCGCTTTGTTTCCGAAGTATAGCTTTGCCAAGTACAGCATTTTTGGATGAAATTTTTTTCTTTCAGCAATGTGAATACATCATGCCACTCTTTGTTGTCTGTTAAGTGTACACTAAGAAATACATTGCAAGTGGACTGAAAAAGAAAAAATAAATACACTGCTAGTCTTATAGGGGTCCCCTTGTATATGACGAGTTGTTTTTTTCTTTGATGATTTCAAAATTGTCTTTGAGAATCTGTTTATAATGTGTCACAGTGAAGATCTCTTTATATTTTCTATATTTGAGATTCCTTGTGCTACATGGGTCTGGATGTCTATTTCCCTATCCAGATAAGTGAAGTTTTCTGTCATTATTTCTTTAACACATTATTGACCAGACACATATGTCTTTTGTTACCCAAATGGTAATGACTGGAGGCATATCAATATCACTTACATAACAAATTGCCCACCACAGGCATTAGTTTCTGCAAAAATCCCCCAGTTATAATGAGTTGAGTAAATTTTCTGCCTTTGTCTCTTTCTCTGTCCCTTCTGGGACTCTAATAATGCATATATTGTTCATTTTCATGGCCTTCTGTAAGTCCTGACTTTTTATCCCGTTTCCATTCTTTTTTCTCCGATTTGGTAATTTTAATTGACCTGTTTTTATGCTCACTGATTCTTTCATTTGATTGGTCTGTTGTTGAAGCTTTCTATATACTTTTCCAGTACAGTAATTTTGTTCTTTGGTTTTAGAATTTCCATTTGGTTCATTTTTATGGTTTATGTCTCTTTGTTGAACAAAGAGGTATTTTCTTCATGTATTGTTTACCTGATATTTGCTTAGTTGCTTATCTGTGTTCTTTCATAACTCACTGAGATTCTTTAAGATGATTAAAGATGAATTCTTTAAGATGAATTCTTTGAATTCAAATAATTCTTTTGAATTCAGCCAATTCACAGATCTCACTTTCTTTAGGGCCAGTTATTGGTGTTTTATTTTGGTGCTTTGATTATTTCATGCTTTCCTGACCTTTTGTAACTCTTGTTGCATTGAATTGCTGTTACTGTATCTAAGAAGCAGGCATTTATTTCGGTCTTTACAGACTCCCTTTGGCAGGAAAAGCCTTTCACCAGTCTGCCTGTTCAGAGATTCTAGACAAGTTTTCTGGTGGGGTCTGTGGGCAGGTTTGCTGCTGGAGTACTTGGGTAGGCTGCACAAGTGCCTGGGTCTGTGGGTGAGTGGGCCTGTGCCTGGGTCCATATGGGCTGACCCAGTAATAAGGGGTCTTGAGCCTGATTCTATAGGGACTAGCCTAATGCTGGGATGTTACTTGATCCCTGTGGTACCTGAAACTTCAATCTGCAAGGCTAGATCCTGGGTCTGGCCAGTGTTGACATCCACTGGCGTTTGTTGGAACCTGGGTTTCCAGGATTGGTTTGGGACTGGGATGAGTCTGGGATCATAGGAAATGGCTTGGTCCTGTGTGAGTCTGGAGGATGGGTCTGTAATAGCCTACCTGGAATCTGGGATTTCAGGGGTTGACCTGGTGCTGAGGTGGGCTCAAAGGCTGGGTCTTTTGGTGCTGACATGGAATCCTTAGCTCTTGTGAATGTACTTTTGTTCATAGATAGTTGTTTAGATGGGTGTTTCTGCTAGGGGATGAGCAATTGAAATGCATATCTCACCATCTTGCTGACATCTCTCTTTTATGGCTAAATTTTAAAATTACCATGTAAATCTTATATTTCAATTTCCAGTTATGTTGGACTTCTTAGATTGGTTCTCTAATTTTCATTTGTTTCTGTATTACTTCAATTTCCAGTGTTTTTTTTTTTTGAGGTTTATCTAGCTTTATCTTCTGAAAATCATTTTTTTTCTTCCTGTTATCATAATTTTGATTTTCCAGAGTTCTGTTTTGGTTCCGTGAATGTTCCTTTTATTAAAAAGGACCATTCTGTTCTATGAGTTTAATTTCTTCTCTTATCTCTGAGGATACTAATAACTGTATTTGTTGTTTTTGCTGAAAGTTTCTTCTCCCTGAATTCTGTTTCATCCAAGTTACTTTCCCCCACTTCTATATGGTTTCTATCTTTTAAGTATGAAGTTTTACTTAGGTATTTAGTGATTCTTTGTTCTCTGCTCCTATTTAAGAGTAGATGTTAAAAAGGTGATGGGAAGTTCTGGCTTATGGGTTTGTTGATGTTGAACTTTACTGTAAAATCATCTGGCTGGTTTCTTTCCTTGGAGATGAGCTAATGTCAAATTTTCAGGTCTTTTATTCTTGGGCTGCCAGATTCTCCAGAAAAGCATCTTTCTGTCTTCTCCCTAGAGGTTTAGGACAGGCTGCCAGGATTAAGGTTCAGAGAGGAATGGAGACTGGACATCTTATTTTCAGTTGTGCCCAGTGTTCCCCAGTCCAGAAGCTCTCTATGCCCTCCAGGGAATAAGGCACCAGTTTCCTACCTGGGCAGAGGAGATGATCTGGAGGTTAGCTGTTTATTTAACAAGCTTTCTATAAACTCTCTGGATTTTTGGTTTTATCTTTCAGTTCAGTTCAGTTCAGTCGCTCAGTCGTGTTCAACTCTTTGTGACCCCATGGACTGCAGCATGCCAGGCCTCCCTGTCCATCGCCAACTCCTAGAGTTTACTCAAACTCATGTCCATTGAGTTGGTGATGCCATCCAACCATTATCCCTCTCCTATTTCCAGCATTCCTGGTACCCCCTCAAGTCCTGAATGTTTGGAAGTTTTTGTGATATATCTGATTGCCTCTTTGTCTTTTCCTGTGGTGGCGTAGGTTTTAGATAGTCTGCTAAATTTATTTACTTTCTGGTTTCCTAATCTTCATTATTATTTTCTCTTTTTTACCTTATAAAAATCTCTGTATTGTCATTTTAATGGAATATCAAGAGGGATTAAAAGTACTACATGTGGTTATGTTGCTATCTTCATTCAAAAACTTATCCACACTCTACTATGACCATTTTATCATTTAGCAATGTCACTCTTAGTAGCAAGTATGGCCATGTTACTGACAACATATAATAAGAAAATAATAGCATTAAATGGTATTAGAGAAAAATATTTTTCTATGAAGAGCCAGTGATTCATGGTAAAGCTTCTCAAGAGAAGGTTCTAAGAGACTCTTGGATAAATTACCATCTGTAGGCTTTAAGCTATATTGAGAAACCATATACTTACTGGTTTTTAAAAAATCTCTTTTGAGAAGAGAAAGGTAAAAATAACTAGGTTGTGACTATTAATAGTTTTCAAGTACATCATACTCAGATTCGTAATGCACCTTTATTCTGAAAGATAAATTTTACATTACTGAAACAAACTAAACATGTAATATTTGCAAAATTCTTTTCAGAAATCTATTTTAAAAATTGTACCAGCATGATGTTTAATATTACCACCAAAGAACACAGGAAACATTCATTGGATCCCAAAACATGAGGTAAAAGAGTTTGGCTGTGGTGAATTCCAATCATATTACATCTACTTGCAGAGTTTTAATACTGTCCCACCTTGAAACATTTCCTGATTGTGAGAAAAACCTTGAGAAGACAGATCTCCTGAGCAGAAGGCTACAATAAATGTGGTAATATGTGGCTCCTGTCACTGTATCATTGCTTTTTAAAATAATAATTTAAAGTAATAATGTTTTGAATAGTTCAAATAGAAACAGTAGACTGTCCTTTGACTGCTCTCTGAGGCCTCTTGGTGACTTGAAATTCCTTTTTACTATCTTAGGATAATAAAAATTAGGAGAATAGGAAGGAAGTAACTCTTGATTTTGGCAATTATCTAATAGGACTTTAGTGAAAGGCAACTCATTTTACTGAGAAATATAAACTAAAGTTAGTTGCATTTTCAATTAAGAACTAAGTTGTTCTTCAGTTGCTAAGTTATGTCTGACTCTGTGACCCCATGGACTGCAGCACACCAGGCTCCCCTGTCCTTCACTATCTCTCGGAGTTTGCTCAAAGTCATGTCCTTTGAGTCAGTGATGCCATTCAGCCATCTCATCCTCTGTGGCCCCCTTCTCCTCCTGCCCTCAATCTTTCCCAGCATCAGAGTTCTTTTCCAATGAGTCTGCTCTTTGCATCAAGTGGCCAAAGTACTGGAGCTTCAGCTTCACTATCAGTCCTTCCAGTAAATATCCAGGGTTGACTTCCTTTAGGATTGACTGGTTTGATCTCCCTACAGTCCAAGGGACTCTCAAGAATCTTCTCCAAAACCACAGTTCAAAAGCATCAGTTCTTCGGCACTCAGCCTCCTTTATAGTTCAACTCTCACATCCGTGCATGACTACTGGAAAAACCATAGCTTTGACCATACAGACCTTTGTCGGCAAAGTGATGTCTCTGTTCTTTAATAAGCCGTCTAGGTTTATCATAGCTTTCCTTCCAAGGAACAAGTGTCTTAATTTCATGGCTGCAGTCACCATCCACAGTGATTCTGGAGCCCAAGAAAATAAAGTCTGTCACTGTTTCCACTTTTTCCCCATGTTTGCCATGAAGTGATGGGACCAGATGCAATGATCTTAATTTTTTGAATGTTGAATTTTAAGCTAGCTTTTTTACTCTCCTCTTTCACCCTCACCACGAGGCTCTTTAGTTTCTCTTTGCTTTCTGCCATTATAGTACTATCATCTGCATATCTGAGGCTGTTGATATTTCTCCTGGTAATCTTGATTCCACCTTGTGAGTCAGCTGGCCTGGCATTTCGCATGATGTACTCTGCACAGAAGTTAAATAAGCAGGGTGACAATATACAGCCTTGACCATACTCTTTTCCCAATTTTGAACCAGTCTGTTTTTCCATGTCTGGTTCTAACTGTTCCTTCCTGACCTGCATACAGGTTTCTGAGGAGACAGATAAG